>DVZL01005297.1:0-12178 GCA_018236625.1 Lasaia peninsularis
AGATGTCGATACTTTTCGACTGGATTGAGTAAGTAATCAATAGATGGCACTGCTATGGTATCCAGTGAAACGAAGTGTAAATCTTAGATCATTTAGTAAAATTGATCTAAGCTGTGTAATGTATATACATTATCATATTGAAGCTAAAATTATCACTGAATTATCATCAAGCTGATCGCGCTCTCGTTTTTACGCTCAGCTTAGGTGGAACGTAACAATGAGTCATTGTTTTTCGTAAAAGCCAAAAAGTAAAAATGATAAATCGTCTAGTTTCGTACCGCGTCACCTTAGGGGCAGTCCAACGTCAAACTACAGACTACAATACTAACTTCCTGGCTCCATAGTTGACACTAAGTCTTATAACATTGGACGTTATAGTAGAGAACCCAATCACATTAGTTTCGTCATCATCTGGTTTCGAATTTAAATTGAACACATATTTTTATTTTAACATTTTTAAATGGGTTTGTCCCTGGAACAGTTTGACTGATTTTGACGAGTCTTTTTCTGGCAGATATAATTATTTTATTTCACACATTTCTAAATTAAAATTCGAAGCTAAAAGTAGCCTAAGCCGTTCTTCATAACATCAACTGTCTGCCGGTGAAAGTCCCGTCAACATGAGTCTAGCCGTTTCTGAGATTAGCGGGTACAATCAGACGGACAGACAGACAGGCCAAAATTCTAAAAAATGTTGTTCCGGTATACGTACTTACTTACTTTTTTAATATACATATATGCATTTGATAGAAAGCGGTTATTTTAATATTACATACACTACAATTTTATTTCTAACAAACTAACTTTAATAGAAAGAGTGATTAGAGAAGAAGGTTTTAACTAATTTATCATGCATAATATACCCGTCCGAAGCCGGAGTGAGTTACTAGAATAAACTATCTGGGCTGAGCACTCTGCTCGCCCACAAAGTCCGGTGAAGGTGTAAGAGCCACTCGGTTAGCAACAAGTTAGTCCGTATCAAAAAAAAAAGAATAAAATAACAGTCTGTGTCGTAAAGATTTCAATATCTCTTATCTTTTAAAAGTGAAGATACTTCGCTGTTATTTAATATAGCTATGACTTTGTCATTAATTATTTGTAAGACGTCACGTGTTTATAAATAAAACAATAAATATCACAGGATCAGATACATATGCACCGACGATTAGCCAATGATGTGACAAGTGGTCCGTCGCCAATCGGGCATAAACCCCGGTTTTCGTCACGATGTTTTCCTTCACCAAAATAGCACATATAAAATGTACTTAGGTTAGAACAACTCATTGGTATATGACGGGTTTTTAATCTGGAATACCGAAATAGAAATCCAAAGTGTGTACCAAAAGCTTATAAAAGGTATATGTTCTAATTTATTATAGAAAAAGTTTAGCACTTGAAAATCGGACTCGGATCTTAGTCTTTAAATTTTGTAACTAAAATACGAACTCGTACTGGATAGGTGAGACTAGTTTTATATTTTGTTGTTTTTGCAATCGGTTAATTCTTTTCTAACTCACCGATTCCTTTCTTTTCTCAAAGTGACTTCAAACCTTTCTTGTCTCAAAGTGATCGGTAGGGTCGTTAGGTAGGTATATCTATACAAATAAACAAAATTGAAGTTTCTCTATGTAATATTAAAATAACCACTTTTTAGCATTCGCATATGTATATTTACAAGGTACATGTAACAAAACAATAATTTTTAGAATTTTTGTCTGGCGGCCTGTTTGTACCCGCTAATCTCTAAAATGACTGCACCGATTTTGACGGGACTTTGACTGGCAGATAGCTAATGTAATAAAAAATATAGGCTACTTTTATTTTAGAAAAGTATAAAATAAAAAAAGCGGAAGAAGTCCCGGGCTTTGTAATTATATAAATAGTACTTTGTAATAATTTTCGACGTTGTGCGTCATAATTGGAACCTAATTATTTTTAATAAACAAGTAAAAGGATAAATCTTACGCAAATGTCCTAACGAAAATATAGTGTTTCGTATAATAAACTTAACAAGTAAAGTTTTATCCAGATTCCTCCTTTGTAGAAGACCATAATAAATTTTCATAAGGGCACCCATTCATCTATTAGAGCGTCACTCGCAGGACTTTAAAAAAGATTTCCAACAACAATTAGTACGGAATAAAAAAAAGACAAGAAGCAAGGCAAAGGGACGGATAATAAATTATTAAGGAGACAAAATTGCTTGCGGTTGTACGTCCAAGACCGGGTAGAGTAACCATTAATTCTACGAGACGTATGAACCCGATATCGCTTTGAGGGCGACTTTTGAAGTAACACTGATATATAGCTTGCTAAGTTTCACCCTTGACTTGCTCTTAACAATATAATAAATATGTTCCTGGACGTATTACACGATGTTGATTTTCCGAACGGAAATAAAATAGATATATCGTCACGCATATATCCCAAAGAGATAGGCAGATGTAGTTACTTATATATTATTGTGAACAAGTTTATCAAGAGAATCGAGTATATCTTTCAGCTGCTTGTGTACTCCAGATATTCTGCAATATATTAAATTAAATATGTTTATAATTTAATTTTAATTAAATATAAAAATAAATAAACAAATGCCTTCAGCAATTCTTTAAAGTAAATATGTTTTTTTAATTTAAATCAAATATAAAATAAATAAACAAATACCCTCAGCAATACTTTAAAGTAAACATGTTGATAATTTAATTTAAATTAAATATAATAATAAATAAACAAATACCCTCAGCAATACCTTAAAGTAAATATGTTTATAATTCATTTTAAATTAAATATAGAAATAAATGCATAATATGTATGTTCACAAGGTACGTGTATCAAAATAGTATTTTTTATATATTTTTTTTGTCTTATTTCTGTCTATTTGCACTCGCTAATCTCTGAAACGGCTGGACCGATTTTGACGGGGCTTTCACTGGCAGACAGCTAATATACTAAGGAACGGATTAGACTACTTTTATTTAAAATTTTTGTTTTAGAAATGTATAATATAGGTAATTAAGTAAAAACTGTGCTTTTTGAAGTATAAGCAAAAAAGCCTTTATAGTGTGACCTATTTTATGAAATAAAAATAATGAAAACCTATTTCTAATCGAGTAATTTCGTAACAAATAAACAAATTAAAAACTTCCATCTTTCTAAAGTCGATTACTGAAAACTAAATATAATAACAATTAACTCGAGTCTCAATTAGTAAACTTTTAATAGTTCTTAAGGTTTAAGATTTAAACAATTAAGGGCTAAGTGGATTATTTCAATTCTCTAATTCTATTTCCAATTCGCGAAGAACTGTACAACTTTGACAAGCCTGCTTACTTAATTGTAGGGGAGCCCAGGATGTTAAATGCGAAATCACTCGAGCAAATAGGGAGCTATTTGATTTTGTTGATTATTTCTTGATTGATTAAAACGACGTTTGAAAATGATGACATTATTTATTACGTATATTTCATTTTAATGAATAAATAGATATTGTTTATTTCGATCGTTATATATGTAGGTATCATTTTTTTATTACTTTAGTAAATACAATTAGATTTAATTTTGTAACACCAACCACAAAAAAGTGACGCACTTAGGTACACCCAATGATGTTTATAGACAACTGACTGACGGTGCAAACAGACACCCGCTAATCTCTAAACGTGATTTTTTTGACGTTTTTCTAGATAATGGTAACCCTTTTTTTGCGACCAAGTAAATAAAAAAAAAATTTATTAAGCTAGTTGTGTAATAAGTGTTAAATAAATAAAGCGTTGTAAAAACTGTCGATGTAAAAATGAGACAGGACATGCTCCGATGGTTCGGTCATGTAGAAATAATGAAAGACGAAAGATTAACAAAGCAGATATACAATGCGAATGTGTATGGATGTAAATATCCGGGGAAACCTAGGTTGACATTATCCGGGGAAACGGTATGAAGAAAGTGATGAATGTGGAGGAAGCTAAGCAAGTATGTAAAGATTTTGACACTTGGCACTCGATACTCTCTGCGTACCGTTTAAGGGAACTTGCGTTAAGATATACAATATAAAGGCGTTAATATATCTAATGACATTTGAATTTGAATTCAAATAAATAGCCCTGAAGATCCAATATCCTTCATATTTGAAGTTCTCAAATTTCAATTACATCTATTCAATTACGTACACCTATTTCAATACGAAAAATATCAAACGAATTTCGTCCTTTGACGTCCGCTGGTATTGTAGTGACGTTGTGGAAGCCGAGTCGTGATTTGAAGCGCGAAACTGTTTTTTTTTTAATTTTTTTCATGAAACAACGGCTCCCAAATTTGAGAACCATTATCGATTTATCTTTATTTTGTTTAGTATTATTTTGGTGTTCACTGAAACACCATTTTTAAGTTTAAAATGTAACGAAAGTTTTTACTTTAAATCCCGACCACAGTGCAGTGACATATCTGCATGTCTTATTGTTATTCCATAAAAAAAATCAATTTAATCTTTTTTTTTTCAGTGTAATCAATAACAAAACTTGCATGGGAGTTGTCTAAGTCACGATAAAAGGTGGTTTGAGGACTTAGTCTAAAAACGAGCCAAAGACGTATCTCTGGAGCTGAAGATAATTTTCATTTCGCGTGTCCTAAATGTGGAAAAGTGTGTCGATCTTGGATAGACTACATAAAAAAGTTGTATGAATAATATTATTGGTATTAAACAACATAGCCCTGAAGTTGCTGTAAAAATCGAAACCGGTCGGCTAACATATACATATAAAAGTAAATTAGTGAAACAGTGCGACTGTTTTAAATTTTAATCGCTGTTTGATTCATCTGGTATACATATATATGAAGGAATGGTGTACGAATTACCCCGTGTTGGTCCGGGTCTCCTGTATAGAATAGACCATCTGCCTCCTAGGCACGCAGCTCGTAAGAGACGAACATAGGTAATGACCCATTACCGAGATGACAACTAGTAGAATAGTGCTGTGCAGCAATTCGCCCGTGTCTCTGGAAGGTGAGATAGACTTGCATATTAGGCCTAACATCCAGGCCCCAAGACAGCGACGCACCTACAACATTTATGGTGTCTATAGGCCACGATTGTCTCCTACCATCAGGAGATTCAAAAGCTTGTTAGTTGCCTTATGATATAAAAAATCTATTCCGAATATTACATGTTTTGTTTAAATATCTTCGAATTTGCGATGAAAATGCGTTTGCCATGTAAACACGACACTATTCCCGGACATAAGCTGACCGGATAAAATAACATTAGATCACTATGGACGTAGGTAAACAAACACACTAGTATTTCTTTGAAGAACGAAACCTATCCAAGCAGTCGACTATGCCCGCCCAAAAATGACAGCCAGCAATATTATTTAATTTTTTATTTTAAAATGCTTATATAATTTTATCTGAAACTTCATTGGCTAATGTCGTATGTACGCTAAGCCTAATAATTCGGAATTGAGATAAGAACCAACTATAAGGCGTTGGTAGAGTGCTATTATATACATTTTAGGTTAGCAAAATAATTGCGTGATTTATAATTGACTAGCACCTATAAACACTATAGATGTTGGAGGTGCGCCGCTGCCCTATGGTCAGGCTGTTAGACCTTATGTGCAAGTCCCTACCCTCCGGCCATTATGGCAGGAATAGGTAAGGCGGTAGATCCCTACACGGGCGAGTTGCTGTACAGCACTCTACTATTGCTATTTTGTCAATTTTATAAGTAATGAAATATAATTAAGACTTGACACACTTAAAAATCAAACGTTAACTCCCATACTAAAATAACTCCGCAAAACGATTTTATGACGAAATAAACGATGTACGAAAATGCGTTTTCGTATAATCCCTCTGGCAAATATCGTATGTTTTTTTATTAACTGTCAAAACGAATTTGCGGTGTTAATGCGTTTACCCTGTAAACACGGACTGTCCCCGGACATTAGCTGACCGGATAAAATAACATCACTATATGGACGTAGGTAAACATACACATTGGTAGATCATCTTATATATTACTAGCTTTGCCCGCGACTTAGTCCGGGTTTTTATTTCATTGTTTTATTTTAAACATTTTTAAAACAAAATTCTAAAATAAGAGTAGACTAAGCCTTATTAAATTAGTTGTCTGTTTCAGAGATTAGCGGATACGAATAGACAGACGAAAATTCAAAAAATACTATTTCAGTATGTAAACATACAAATGCATTTAGTAAGAAGCGTTTAAATTTAAATACGATTTAATTTATTTTTATAGATTAAAATTTAGTACCAAATCGGAAAAAAGATGGCGATGTGCATTTTTACATTGCGTCTTTCATTTGTATATGTATACTAGCTTTCCGCCCGCGGCTTCGCCTGCGTTAATTAATTATTTTATAGACTAGCTGTCCCGACAAACTTCGTCCGCCCGCATTTAAGGGATGAAAATTACATAAAAAAATAATGGAAAAAAAAAATTATAAATTTAATTGGATTTCTGAACGAGTTTTATAGTAAATCAATTTCTAAACGACGTAAAGATTATCAAATATTGGACAGGTAGGAATAATTTTTAAGGGACAATGAAATTGATGTTTTGAATATACTTCTAGAATTTTTTTATATTTACTCACCTTCTAAACCTGGACGTCCATAATTCAAAATCAACTTTAAGATGCGGTATTAAAGTTCAAATTGACGTCTAAGTATTACGAATCTCTTGTGTTAGAATATACTTTTGAAATTTTTCTCGCCTCAAGAACCATCCTCAAACATCAAGGATTATTATAAAACAAAGATTAGCGAAATCGGTCCAGCCGTTCTCGAGTTTTGCGCTAGGCAACACATTTAGCGATCCATTTATAAAGATTTCCTAAAACTCCAATAAATTGTTCTCGTCTTTGGAAATAACAAACTTGTATTACATAAAGCCTCCTGCATGACAACAAAGTATACCCATTTTAAACTTCTAATCGCTCTTGTTTGGAGAAGAGGATCAGTAATTACCTCTGCTAAATTACTACATCGAAAATGTTCGTCATGAGATGAGATTTAAAATTTTTAATCGTATTTAGACCCATTATTAAACATGTTTATGGTAACATTATATCAAATATATTATTTAAGAGAACAATAAATGTGGAGGAAGCTAGGCAGGTATGTAGGGATGGTGACATTTCAGTCTCGATACTTTCAGCCAACCCCTCAAGGGATTGAGCGTGAAGATATTATGTATTTGTATTTTATAGCAACAGTATGTCAATAATGATGATATATATAGAGACTAGTTTAGTGATTAGAGTAGTAATTGTCCTGTATAATAAGGTATCCTAAGTAAGGTCCTGTGTATCAATAGTACAAAAAATATTTAATAATAAGAATAGTTTAAGTGCATTAAAACTTCACAAAACCGACTTCTTTTTTGGGGTTTCAATACCCAAAGAGCAAAGACGTAACCCTATTAGTAAGACTCCGTTGTTCATCTTTGTCTGTCTGCTGCCTGGCCGTATCTCATTAACAGTGTTATTTTGGATGCTCACATTTTCATAGATGATTCATTTATGTTGCCTCTACAACAAATAATAAAATTAATACCTAAAGACGGCTCCTATACAATAAACGTGATTTTTTTTGCTATCACATACAATGGTACAGAACCCTTACACACACACGTCACAGAACCGTAGATAGCGTACAAACTGATAAACTTAACAAAATAAAAAATATAAAAAAATATACAAAAAAAATAGAAATGAATTTTTCAAATCTTTCATTTTTCCAAGGAATTGTCTCATGCTCCAATAATGAGGTACATCACTCATCGATTTACATATCGATGTCGATATAAATTATAGCGCCCTATTGCTTTGTCGATATGAGAAATTTATGGACGTTTGTTTTCACCATACACTTAACCCAATACCTCCATCCAATTTCTTCTTTATGGGCTTGTAATCTAATTTTCTTCAGCATGTGTAAGTTTTATTCATCGATATTACGTTCACGTTACTAGTTATTGCACGCGGCTTTTCTCTAATAATAAAAGACATAATTAAGTCAGATACAACCCTATTATTTTATTTTTTTTTATTTATCAGATTTTGGTTTATTATTATTATTTATTATTATTATTGGCTAAAAATTAAATTAAGTTTTTATTAAAAATGTCGCTTCCCTTTTTGCACAGTTAATCAAAGAAGTAAATAAAGTAAATAAAAATGGAACGCTAAATATCTTGCTAAGCGCAAAATTCGAGAACGGCTGAACCAAAATCGCTAATTCTTTTTTGTATATACGAGGATGGTTCTTAGGAAGAGAAATTTTTGAAAAATTGCCTGACAAAGTCTATAAACAACACTTTTCTATATTCCCATACAAAATATTCGTAATGAGACCATGCTGCAAAGTTTAAGTGTTAGTGAAGGGTTTCCAGAAAGGCAAATCAATAGGGAATATGTATGTGATTTAGATATGGCCCAAAAAAATATTACGTTTGACCAACACCCATAACCCAGAAATGCTTTTAATTTGATTATCTTGGGGTTAGATATATTTGGGTAATTTGTCCAGTCATATTTATTCATATTTATTTATTGCTGAAGAAATATACCCAAATAAATATTTTTGCCAATATTTAAGTTTTTATAAATTAAATTAATTCTATAAAAGTAAGTAGCATTTTTGAAATTCCCTCGCAAATTTCGAAAATGCGACATGGCTTCAATTGATATCCTTATTTTTGCATCTTTGGGCATAATATCAAAATTTTCGCAATTAATTAAATGAAGTGTAATAACACTTCACTCAATTTCACTTCGTTAACAAATTATTGTTCTCACTTCTAAGTAGACGGTGACGTCACAAATAAGTACGCTAAAATGGCGGTATTTAAATCATAATTTTTAGCTAATTTATCAGTATTTTTCAAGTGTTATATTTTTTAGTTATATAATTACTTGAAATATTGTTAAAAAAATAAAAAAACAAGTATATTCCTTATTGAGTGACGTTAGTCTTAATATAAAAAATTAAAGTTTGTCTGTATTTCATATGCAATGTGTCACCCGCCACTAGATGGCGCTGGCGTTGTTGGCTTACACACGCGCCGGGTACAGCTAGTATCGTATCAATAATTTGTTAATATAATTATATGAATGATGGTCACTTTTACTCGCTGAAACCAGAAAACGGTTGGACCTATTTGACGTATTTTGTTTTTGAATTATTTGTGGAAATCTAGAAAAAGTTTAAAAGGTGTGTAAATGTGAAAAAATAAATAAATATAAGTTTTACAGGATTCAAATTATATTTAAAAGTGAAGTTTTTTATTTTTTTATTAATGTAATATTCATTTCTTGAGTGCGGGCGGTACGAAGTTCGCGGGGTCAGCTAGTACTTACATACATAGCATGGCATTAAACTATTTAAATTTTAAAATGATTAGTACACTTGGACGTAGAAGTAAACTATTTGCAGCATCGGCAATTTCAATTAGTCTTATCATATCTATTAATTACAGCAGCGGTTCCCAAATTCTTGACGAAACCCTTTTTAGAAAATTAGTACCTTTATGCACACCGACTGAACGAACAAATACATCGATTGTTGATATTTGAGGAGTGGTTTCTGTATTCTCGTGGAGCCCCATAGAGGTATTGCGGAGCCTTAGGACACCTCTGAGCATACTTTGAGTATATCTGCTCTATACAAATAAATCAAATAGAGGTGTCTTTTTCTAAAATTAAAATAACCGCTGTTATTAATTACACATGTATATATACAGTACATATATCAAAAAACTATTTTTAGAATGTTTGCCTGTCTGTCGATTAGTTCCAGATAATCTCTGGAACGGCTATGGTGAATTAGATAAATTTTCCTTAGCAGATAGCTGATGTTATAAGGAGTAACTTAAGCTACTTTATTACATTAATTTTAAACGCGGTCGAATTCGCAGGCATAACTAGTCTCATTTATTTGGAGTTCTCAGATTTCAATTATATCCATTGTACCTATATTTCAATACGAAAAATATCAAACGAATTTTGTTACGTAAAGTCCTTTGACGTTCGCCGGTATTGTAGTGACTTCATGGAAATTGAGTCGCGAGATGAAGCGCGAAACGGTTAGATATTAAATCTATATTGTCAATGATATTTGACGTTTCGCTCTTGTAATGTTTCACGAAAACAACGGCTCCCAAATTGAGGACCATTCTCTCATATTTATTTTGTTTCGTTTTTATTTCGAATGGTTTCGTATAAAATTTTCTAATGGCTGCTATCCGCGCTCGCATTGAAAGTATTCAGTCCTAGTAGTTATTTAAATACAAACTTACTCTGTGATGTAAAAGTACGGATGTTGCCTTTAAAAACCGTTAGCCGCGTAAGGTCCCAAGTTCAGATTGAAATGAAAATTATTTATTTGCCAAATATGTATGTTTAAAAGATATCACAGATCAAGAGTTTTTGATTATATCAACATATATTACCACAAAGTGTAGTGCAAATATTTCAAGATATAATTTATATTTATTTATTCTAGGTCGGGCAACTTTTCTTAAATATTTTCCAGATTATTCTGAGTAAGCCATTGCCCGGGATTGGAATGTTTCAAAAGTGGCGATAGACTTGCCACCTATCACATTAGGGCCCTAGTACCTTGGCTAATCGTGGGTGTTCTAGTATATGCACTGGACTTACAAGTCGTGGATATACTAGCACACCTCTGCCTATCCCTTTGGCGATAATAGGCATGAATGTACTTTTATGTATATAGATTGACTAGCTACTCGCCTTGGCTTTGCAGGGGTATATTATGCATGTAATATAAACCTTCCTATCACTCTATCTATTAAAAAAACCGCATCAAAATCCGTTCGGTGGTTTTAAAGATCTAAGTCTATATAGCGACAGACAGGAATTGGCATTTTGCTTTATACTTTGTAGTGATGACGAAAGTGAAAGTTAAGTTTTATTCTATTATCAGCTCGATGCAAAATCGGCTTAAGTTCGGATCTTCTACTATTATTAATCTGTATAATTTTATCAATCTCTGTGGTCGGGCGTAGTCGGATGTCCCACATTGACGCAAGAGGTCCCGGGTTGGATTCCCGGGTAGGACAACTTGTATGATTTTTTTTCATCTGTCACATCATGGGACCTAATTTAAAATTAAAATAAAAAAAAATACAAACATATTTAATGGCACAAACTAATGGGAAACGATAACAAAAGCCATAATAAGAGAACTGTGACATGATGAGTGACAGATGCCCACACCCGCCTCCAAAAATTTGAATACCTTAAAATTTTACAGACAGGGTAAAAGCATGCAATATTTTATTTTATTATTATAAATTTAATTACTAGGTAATAAAGTGTATGTCAGTATGTGTATGTGTGTGTACCAGTTAACCTATGCTCGTCTTTTACGAGCTGCCTGGTAGGAAGGCAGTTGGTCTATTCTACATAGAGGACCCGGACCAACACGGGGAGGTCTCTACCGGTTAACGGTGTCAGAAAGAGAAATCCCCCAAATTTCACAGTCATAACAACAATCCATAATAATTAATTGCCATTTACAAAAATAACCACTTTTTTGGATTGCGCTCTTGTATTACTAAGGTTGCCATATTATAATGACTTAATAAAATCACAGTACCAAGTGAAGCACTACGCTGTTAATTAGCACAGAGTAATATAGTAACAGAGAGTGCAGGTGCGTTCAATCGAAATCAATTAATGTTATTGGCGAGAAGCGATATAGGTCCCAACGGGTAATTTGGGTAATGCCAGCTTATTAGGCTTTGCAGTATTACTCTGTCCAAGTAGGATTTCATTTGCATCGATGGTTATGACCGTTCCTATTAATATAGGAACGGAATAAGCTTATGCGCTGAACAATATTATACGGAGAAACTTATACCATTACGTGATGAATGTGTATGGCCTTGGTATCTATTTATCATCCCCCTTAATGTTAAGAAGAATTAATTTTTTTTTTTTGTAATTTTTTTTTTATTTTTTAATACAGCATATAAAAATACAAAGGTAGGTATATTATGGCAATACAAGATTTGCCGGTTCAACTAGAATAAACATAAGTATAAGTTATATTATATTATACCTTGGCTAATCGTGGGTGTGTTCTAGTATATCTACTGGACTTACGAGTCGTGGATATACTAGCACACCTC
>DVZL01005298.1:0-12178 GCA_018236625.1 Lasaia peninsularis
TCTAATTCCAACTTCATAAATTAGTAGTGTCATATTAATTATTTATTAAGAGGAGTCATTTATTTATTCTAACTTTTGTAATGAAAAATTATGTATCAACCTTCTTAAAGTCAAAGATTGAAAAGTCAAATCACCATATTTCAAAACACTATATAAACTTTTCACATTAAAAAAAACAGGCTACAGCTACTTAGTTTTTTTTTTTTTTGCTGAATCTGCAAGCTGAATAGAAAATTTACGAGTAAAATACTTACGCTATCAGAAAGCTGGAACTGCGCTTTGAAAGCTTTATTTACTTCTAAACTTAGATCTTCTATAGCATCTTCCAATTCGAATTTTACCATGGATTCTTCGATATTAATACTATCGCTCGGAGATGACCCCAGGATTAGTATGTCATCGTCACTCTCAAGCTTAATACTCATGTTTAAATAACACACAAATAATTGCACCAGTTAATGTTAGTAAAGAAAAATTGAAATCTACAACAAATCATAACAAGTTAAGTTGTTTTAGGATGCGTGCAGTTCAACTTCAAAAGTGTTAAAATACTGAAGAAAAAAACTTACAGAGAAATAGATTTTTAAATTACATTTGCACATAAATAAACACAAATAAAGTGTTTACTAAATTACATTCAATCATGCAAATTGAAAGTGAAATTAAACCTCAATCCCTCATCAGTCATCACGTAAATAAATGACAGATGTCATCATCGCTATTCCGCGATTGTATAAAATGACATATCGCGTGAATTATGACATGATATTAGTTTTATTTTACCTATACCTTATATAATTATTTGCATCATGTTGTCACTGAATTAAAAAAAATTGGGCTTAACTGACTCAAGATGCCTAGTCACGAATATATATTTTAAGTGGTGGTATCACATCGAAAAAGAACATAACTCTTAGATCATTTAGTACAGGATAAGCCTACGTACGCCAGAATAGATAACGTAAGACAGATAAGATTATGTACACATTCCCCTCTGTCGAGGTATGAGATCATATTATGATCTAATGCGTTCATAAAAATTGTTCGCGTAATCGATTTAAGCCCATAAATGACTCGGTGAAGCATTGAAAGGACGTCCGTGAGCGCTCCGTTAAAAATCCCATTTAGTGCGATAAACTCGTGTAAAAAAAGATCAAACACTTAAATCTACTAAAAGATGAAGTTACCTTTAATTTTTCAGCATTTTTTTATTTTATTAACGTAACATTACAATTTTAATGAAATTTCAAAAATATCGATATACTATCGATTTACATCGAGTCCAATAATTATCGACATTCGACAACAATAATCGAGTCACCTGTCAGTTACCGATTTTTTTCGATTTCAATCTATTTGTACCTTACCTTCCTGTAATAAGATCAATACTAAAATATTAAAAATTAGATCATAAGACATTATACTCTTGTCAAGAGTCTAGCAAATTTATAGTCTACCAAAGGATCGCATTCTAAATTGATCAAAATAAAGTGGGATTGAAAGAGTCAGTGTAAAAATGTGAAATGTTCCGATAGTCACGTAGAAAGAATAGAATGAAAGATTGACAAAACAGATATATACGTGTACAACGCGAAAGTGGAAGGATGTAGTCGGACCCAGGGAGGCCTCGCCCTCGTTTGACATTCCACGAGCAAATAGCTAGCGTGTTATCCGTTGAGGGGTACCAAGAGTCTCAGGAACTGGCGTGTTTGCATGAAGAGAATAATGAACGTGGAGAAAGCTAGGCAAGAATGTAGGAATCGTGACACTTGGCACTTGATACTCTCTGACTACCCCACAAGGGACCGCGTGAAGATACGCAAGTAATACATTTCTCCCATTTTGTATATTATGGTTTTTCGCAACAGCTGTCAACTCTATAGATATATTTTAAACTCTGTCTGCTGTCGCCTGTCAGTTGTCACACGTTTTAACAATTCTGAATATTTTGCAAAACGTCAGTTTGATTGAAAATCAGATTGGAGATAGTCAAGTATAGTGTCTGAAGTAGATATACCTTATAGTAGTTCAATTCATATGTTCTTAAATTCATAATAATGTCGAATGAAAATACTCTAGATTTACGCTACGTAAACGAATGCTTTAGGAAAAGTCTAAAAGATGAAGACGATGTCATAATAGAAGCATACATAGACGGATACAATGAATTGGTCAAGTAAGGAAAATATTTACCTATCATAATATGAGGTACGAATTACAAAATTTCCATATGGCTGTGTTTTAATAGGCTTCATTTTCTTTAGGTTTCTAAACCTTATAGGATCAGTGTTTTCCTTTGTAAGTAGTGATGTCAAGAGTAAAATAAAAATAATGGAAAAACATAGAACGGGAGATGAAGCTATTTATTTCGAATCTTTTAAGAAAATGATGAAGTACGAGAAAGAAACGAAGTTGCACGAGAAAAATGATTATGTTTCTGGTTCAAGAACAATGCTGCGGTTGCACCGAGGCTTAGGTTGGTATAAATCATAGAATATAAAAAAATCTTATAAATAAAGATCTCGTATTAAACTATTAGTGGTTGCTCTTTATCTAAAACCATCAATTTTTACATGTAAAGTAAATTAAAGTACCTTCACGCCTGTTATCACTGAAGGGGTAGGCAGAAGTGTCCTAGTATATCCACAACTCGTAAGTCCAGTAGATATACTAGAACATCCATGGTTAGGCAAGGTACTAGGGCCCATGATGTGATTGGTGGCAAGCCTATCGCCACTCCGCCCACATTCCAATCCCGGGCAATGTAATATTTACACAGAATAATCTGAAAAACATTTAAGAAAAGTGGCCCGACCTATGAATCAAACCCGGGATCTTATGCAACTAACTGTCTTAACAGGAGGCAGCCTTACTATTACACTACAGAAGCAATGTGTATAGATAATTAGTAATTAATGTATTGTACTGTGTACATATTGTAGAATACAAAAATGTAATCTCAAACAAAGATCTTATGTCAAAGTGTTAGTAGTTGCTCTCCTTTGAATCAAATAATTTTTCAATTGATTTATATTTATATAGGTAATATAAGGAAAAATAAAATATATTAGATGTTGTATTGAACCACAATTAATTTATTATAATGAAATGAGTATTTATTTGTATTTGTTGTTTTTAAGGTTCCATACCCAAAGCGTAAAAATGGGACCCTATTACTATCCATCATCTGTCTGTCTATCACCAGGCTATACCTAATGAACCATGATAAGTAAACAGTTGAAATTTCAAAGATTATGTATCCCTGTTGCCTCTATAACAACAAACTAAGAACTATAACTTTAGTTTAGTTTTATTATAATAATAATAATTTGTTATAAATTATTATTATTTGTGTTAAGTTGTATAAAGGATGCTCCCATACAACAAATCATCTAACCTGACCAATAGATATTGCTATCTATGTATAGATAATGGTAAAGGCAACAAGTACCCAGTTGCTTGTTATATTCTCAGTATAACTAATTTTCACTCAGTAAAACATTTTTATTTTAATAACCCACTGAATGCAGGCCTTCTTTGATAGGTCCAATTGGATGTCGTTGGGGGAAGCCTATGTTTAGCTATGGGTGTCCTATGGCTGAGATGATGATGATAAACCATTTATCCTTCTTAATAAACAATTAATATAAAGTTTTGTTGATAAACAATTAAATTACAGTTTCTATATTTGGCTTAACCCCCTTCTGCAACCTCTCTTTAATGCCTCACGTAATTAATGGACATTCTCTAATTGTTCCTTACCATATTAAACCACCTGCTAATTTTATTTCAGATTTTATTCGCCTCTTCCTCAAAAGGCTCAGTGAATTAGACGAAGGTGCTGACACTTGCTCAACATGTCAAGACTCTTACAATAAAACTCTAGCAGAGTTCCACCCTTGGTACATAAAAAAGGCAGCTGGATTAGCCATGTATGCTCTACCGTCAAGACCTGATTTATTAAAAAAGGTAGGTGATAGTTTTCAATGAAGCAATATGTTACACCATCAGAATGACATAGGGACAGACAGCGGGCAACAACTTTGTGTTATACTATGTAGTGATAAATGTATGCATGTATGTCTAGACTCTAGAGACATGACAAAATCCAAATTTATTTAAAGTAAGACTTGTCTTAAAAACAAATTTGGAATACATTATAAATCATTTTTATAACTGACACGTCTCGAGATTCTACAATATTGCATACTAATTGCCTTTTGCAAAACATTGTATCTAAATTCTTGATAATCAAGGTTTGAATATAATAAAAAAATATATTTCATTCACAGAGCAGAATCATTATTCTAATAAACTTTTTTACGTCACTTTAAAAATGGCGATATTTAAGATTTTAATTTAAAATTGAAATGCCAACAGTGACAGACTAAAACAATGAAATGTTAACATGTTATTATTAATGTCAGTAATAGCTATGGACGTTTTCGTAAAAAAACGACCACCTACAAAATTGTACTGTCCTGCTAAATGAAAGTCATTTTTGAAACGGACGTGTTTACACATTACATACTTTCCAGCTTATTTGGATATTTTAATATGTAATCTGTAAAAATAATAGTCAACTACGTTTAATTTATGATTATCTAGTATTATAATCAATTTTTAACTGTTTTTCAAACGTAAAATTGAATATGTGGTGTTAGACGAGTTTTTGAGATCATTTTATTCATACACATATTTTAACTAAAGGGGAGATAAATTATTAAACATGTTAAAATATTCAATAGTTATCAAAAACAATGAAAAATACGGGGGGCTTAGAACATTTAATAGTATATTTTGCAATTTTATTATTGTCCTTCATTTTTGGATAAAGCGGACATGTCTGTTTTGTAACCATGACGGTTTTCGAAAACTATTGCCAAAAAGCATTCTGGAAGCATATCTCTCCACCATATCGAATAATCACGATTTTGTTAAGATAATCGATCATTGGTGTCGGAACTTGCGTTGCGTTAAAAAAAGATAAAATTAGGAAAAAACGAATAAAATGGGTACGTACAAATGAGATCCACAATTGGACGCCAGAAGAGAAAAATAGAAAAAGGGAACAGAGGTGAAAACAAAAATGCAGCTAAAGCAGAGAAATAGACAAAGAAAACCGAAACTACTAATTTTAAACCAAAATTCAACATACATCAGAAGAAAATAAGGGAAAATTTAACTTTTATCAACAAAAATCTCTAACTATCATCAATAAACTGACGAAAAGAAAAACTACACTGTTTAAAGAATATATGTTTGCAAAGAATGTAGTGGACACCAAGTCCATTTTGATTACATTTGTAATAAGTTTTTGGAATAGAATAGTCCAAGTACCGATACTTTGACTATTAACTTGATTTTAATTATTTTTCTTTTTGTTCTCAAAGTGATAAGGACTTGTGAACTAAGCTTTACAAATTCCATTTTGTAACTGGACCATTCAATTTTGTTACTGTCTTATGTTTTTTATACTAAAAAAGCAATATATTTTATTAGTTTTATGCTACGATCCCAGATTGTTCTTTGTAATTTGTAATATGTACCATATTACGTGATTGACGTAACTTCTTTATTTGTTAACCAATTTAAATAATATAAATACTAATATTAAGTGACAAGGTCATCACAACATATTACTGAAAACTGCATCCAGATCAGTTTCTAAGATCAGTGTGCACAAACATACAAACAGACATAGTAAAAAAGCCATTGTTTTGGGTTCTCTTGCGAATATGTATAAAGCCCGCCCATTATGTTTTTTAAATAAATTGTCCATGTAATACAAAGTTGTGTGTCCTTTGCTGTTTTTTTATATATAACGGTTGCGGTGTGGAACCCTCACACTTTGCCAGTTTTTTTTCTTTTAGCTAACCACATAGATAATTTAAGGTCCTGACTTTGCTACGAACGGGAAATGTACAAAAACAAATGTAATTTGATCCAAAATTGCATTGTTTAATGAACATTATTAATACAGATAACAAGCTCTTGTTAAACGATAAACATTAATACAACCACTGATAAATGCTTTACGATCTGATATTACATCGTCTGTAAAAACGATAGCGTTGGTTTATTTGAAGGTCATACTTGTTATAGTTTATATATTTATAATTGATATAACGAGTATTGATTTCATTGCCTCCGTCTGTCTATTCCTGCTTATTGAACGTAGGGATGTGAAGAACGCATCGCACGCAGTAGAATAATTAATAATTTAGGTTATAGAATTAAATCAGTGTAAGTATGTTCGCGTTAAGAATCAGGGTGAAGTTAAGGGTTATTAGGACACAACAGTTTCGTTGGAAATAATGATTTAAACTGATCATTGTGAACTTGACTTTCTATCTTTTATATTTTTCATCGTCGGCGCTTTTTTTTATGATATTGGAAGGCAAACAAGCAGACGGATTTCCTGATGGTATGTTTGGTAAGAAATACACGTCGCCTATACATAAACACCAAAGGTGGAAATAGTGCGTTGCCAACCTGAGGCTTGGATGGTAAGCCTCTTGCGTGAGTAAGTTTACCGGCTACCCTACTCTCTAAACCAGACCACAAACAATGGCGAACACTGACGCTATTGTGGCATGAGGCGGTGGTACCAATCCAGGCGAGTCGTTGCAAGACTACCACCTAGCCAATATCACGGTATTGGTGACCCTGTGCGCGCTTCTTACGAGCTGCCTGGGTGGAAGGCAGTTGGCCTATTCTACAACGGAACCCGGACCAACACGGGGTAAAACCTCCATATTTTAATTAAAAAAATCACATCTACTTCTATGTATTATTTGCAATTGGACTTTATTTTTAATAGCCAAACGGTTTCGCTTTTAATAAAAAAAGTACCTCCACGCCTATTATCCCCGAAGGGGTAGGCAGAGGAATGCTAGTATATCCACGACTCGTAAGTCAGTAGATATACTAGAATAGACACGATTAGCCAAGATACTAGGGCTCTGATATGATAGGTGGCAAGCCTATCGTCACTTCGGGGACATTCCAATCCCGGATAATGTAATGCTTACTCAGAATAATCTGAAAACATTTAAGTAATATTGCCCGACCTCGGAATTGAACCCGGGACACTACGCTGTACTACATTGTAATGGATATGAATATCTACGTTTAGGTCAGGGTTTTTAACCGACTGTAATCAACGTGATTTGCGCATATCTTTCTATCTGCGACAGGTATTTAAATAGTTTTGTTTAATTTGTTTTACAGCCTGTGTTTGTAGACTATGTATCTGACATTAAAACAATAATGACAGCCGACATGTGTTCTAGAGTCCATACCTAAAGAGTAAAAACGAAACCCTATTACTAAGACTTCGCAATCCGTCTGTCTGTCAAAAGGCTATATCACATGAACCGTAATAGATGATATTTTTTCTGTTGCAGCTATCATAACATATATCTATTATAATTTAGAATAAAGTAAATATAAAAAGCGGCTTCCAAAAAACGAACAACCCGACCAATAGATGTCGCCACCCATGTTAAAATCGCGATAAAAACGACAAGTAGTCGCTCAATATGTTCTCAGAATTTCTAATAACATATTCACTACAATATGATTAATGAAACAAATAGTAGGCGTAAAACGTGTTATTTTCGTTGTTTTTAAGTCATTAGATTCAGTAGGGAATCCTTTGAGCGCCATTCCGACTCGCAGTTAACCAGTTTGTTTATTACTTTTCTGATATTGTAATATTAAAACGCCCAGCATAAGAATTCTCAAAAGGTAGGATATATCATAAATAGGACATTAAAAATAATCATAGCAAACAATTAAAAATAGTAGATTTCAATGAATCAGTCAATTTATAAATTGACTGATTCATTAATGTTAAATTAACGGTTTTGATATTTAATAACTTTCATTAACAACTAGAGCAATCCAGTTGTCAATTGAAAGGCCTATTACACAAGATTTTCAAAAAGTGTATCTAATGACTAAATTTTGTGTATTATGTAGTTAGTCCAGGTACCGAGGTCGCCACCGTAGCAAACATTATTCCAATAGCAAATCTTTATTGATTTTTATTCAAAATGGTCGTCTAAAAATGAATTTGCAAGTTGACAGAATTTTTTTAAACAATTTTTTGAAACAAATTATAATAATAGGCATTTTTGGAGCCGAATTTTTTTTTACATTTTTGGGTCATTTTAAACAAAAATCACTTTGACAAAAAATCACTCTTGTAATTGTTCTCTTAAATGCACCGTTTTTGAGTAACAAAATATACCTATATATTGAACAATTTGTAAAAATGACCATTTTCAGTCCCGTTTCCAGTTAACTGAATGAGTAAATTGACGCGAATTGAACTGAATGAGTAAAAACAGGGGCTTTACAATTAATTTATTTCAATATCAAAAATTATAATTTTTATGTCATCTTTACGGGACTGAAATTGGATCCAATACCTAGGTCTCCCCGGGTAACTATAGCCATCCAAAATTGCATTATATATTTTGTCAATCTATTACAATTTAAAAATCATTTATAAAAAGGTTTAATTATCTATTTTAAAATTGCAGGTATTCGGTACTGAAGACAAACTTACAGATGCGCTCGCGATATTACCACAAACACTACAATCTTGCGACGAGGTCTACGACAGAGTCCAGCAACTGTACACGGATTTCGATTTTCATGGTTTACCCTAGAATTTAGAACACCCGTTTATTTAGGACAAATATTATGCCAATGAAATTCGCGTCAGTGGACCACAAGGGTAACTAAACCCACACGAGAGGCTTAATTCAATCAAATCATCTGAGAAAAAAACTTAGTATGATATTCTAACTCAAATGTCCCGCAAATACCAAATAAGTCTTTCGTATCACTGAATACTTATCACTATGCCTGTTTGGAAAACGCATTTTTATTCTTTTTAATTAAGATTACTATTAGGTTGTTGCCACATTCCTGTTTAAAAAAAATTACAAAGTTTGTATCACTAATACGATTACTAACAAATGTTAGGAATTGTTAAGTGTTTTAAGTTACACTGTTGAGAAACGTTTACGAACATTTGTAACATTTGAAAAATCGACTCGCTCGCAGTTTGGACTTACGTCCCGAGGCGTCACCTGGAAATGGTAGATTTGTTAATTGGATTAGTACCGCACCCTCTGCATACACTGCTGTGCCCTAAATTATATGATTACAATCAAATGATAATAAATATTTTATTTGGATACAATTTTTTAGCTAGTTTAGAAATAATTACTAACTTCTAACGTGAAACATTTTGTAAACAGTTTTGAACAGAAGTGTGGCATTACCCTTAAGCTTACAACTGTTCCTCATAAGCTTAGTTTAAATGGCTTTCCTTAAACTGTTCTAAAGCTGTAAGTCCGGTCACGATCGCTTGCGACTAAAAAGTCGGAAGTGTGAAATGACCGCTTGCGCACCTAATAAAATCGTTTTTCGTCTTTGTTCATGTATATGGTTTTTTTTTGCGACGCGAATTGCCATCTTTGAATTGTTGATAATTTATTATTTATATGTTATAGCTTAAGATGAGTATTTTAAATGCATTTTATTATACAGTATTAAAATTTGTGAGTTGTAGATACGATTGGACCGTAACAGTTCCAATGGTCACTGCAACTTTTAAGGAGGCTAAAGGCTGGTAATACACATATTAGGGAGCGTTCAAATATTACGTAACGTTTCTTAAAGATTTTTGAACCTCCCTCCATGTGCCATAACGTCCTTACGTACTATAAAGGGTCATGGATCGTCGTCTTCGTGAGTACGCAATACAAACCCTCTTAATCTCTCTGGGTTCTATACTAAAATTAAACATGGGCAGCTAGAGCGGCTTGTGGAGTTTACATTAATGCAACCCTTCCTCCCCGTCTCACAACGTTACGTAACACCCAAATGAGCATTTCACCTATACAAGTGACAACCATGTTGCACATCCTTCCACCATGCGCCATTTTAAAATTCAGTTTATATAAAAAACATTGTTCGAACCCCTCCCCCTGTCCCTATAATGTATGGTAACTTTTTACAATACCTCCCCCTTTCCCTCCAAATTATGTTACGTAATATTTGAAGGTTCCCTAATACGTTAGGCCGTCACCTTGGTTCAATGTGTATTGCGACCATTGGGCGCGAATTATGCTTCGTCATGCTATGTAAGTGATCATCTTATGTGTTCAATCGCCCATTTATATGTAAATATTTACTTTATTACATACAATGGCACCTATTCACATCACATCGTCTAAACTTATTTTAAACTAGCTATGCCCGCGACTTCGTCCGCGTTTTTATTTATTTAAATTATTTTACGCATTTTAAAATAAAAGTAGCCTAAGCCGTTCCTTATTACATTAGCTGTCTGCTAGTGAAAGTTCCGTAAAAATCGGTCCAGATTTTTCAGAGATTAGCAAGTAGAAACACTCAGACAGACAAACAGACAAAAAAACTAAAAAATACTATTTTGGTTTATTATATGTACCTTGTAAGCATACATATGCATTTAGTAAAAAGCGGTTATTTTAATAATACATACAGACAATATAATTTTATTCATTTGTATAGAGTATTAATTTCTCGCAACGAAAGTAAAATAAAGGGACGGGTCACGTTTATTTTTGTCTAATGAGTCATCACTATATTTTTTCGATTATAATCTTCAAAATTATCGATGTCGATTATAAGATTAGGTAAACTACTCAATACTTTGGAGAAAGGTATTAGATGCTTTTGAAATTAAGTTATGTTTATTTAAGTAAATAACCGAGTATGATAACTACCAAACGTTTCCGGTTAACTCTTATATGCCCTTTCCAGTGTACCTAAATAATGATTTCGAGAAAAGTATATTATAAAGTTATACGTAACATCCATTAGAACAAGTAGATATTGAGTAATTGAAACAGATTATTAATTAAACTTATGAATTTTTGTAGCTTCTAGATTGGGACATTAACAAAAAAATATGTTTCTTTTATCACAAATACGATTTTTTTTGTTTATGCTAAGAAGTGTCGCTTACGTCATTTCGAAAGTCCGCTGTCGATATAATTTATAGCCGTAATTCAATAACGACGTAAGTGCAGACGTATCTATTGTGGGGGATTTTATTGAACCGTTTACTGTAATCTACAAGTGGGCCGTTAATTTTCATATATGTTATCATAACAGCTGTCTTATCTGATAACAAGTATCAAAATATTAGGTAGCAACGTCATGTCGGATTTAGATCGCGTGGTTTTATGTGTATTGCACTTACAAATGTTAATAAAAATCCCAGCTTTTGATTAATGGTAGTTGGTACCATGATAGCTTCATGTATCATGATAGTATCTGGGGATAGCACTCCTAACATGTATAATATTAAATGGATTTGCTCCGATAGTTCGGTCATGTGCAAAGAATGGAGGTAGAAAACAGATATACTTACTTGGATTGCTGTAGGTGCTCGAGGAGACCTAGGTTAACCAAACTGCTCGTGTATTATCCGAGGGTGGTGTCCGAAACCGGCGCTTTTGTATGAAAAGAGTTATCAATGTGGAGAAAGCTAGCATGCATCTTGGCACTGAATAATTATCCTACTCCACAAGATGTGTATGTACGGAGTATAACAAAGATTTGTCCTGAATACGTAGTATTGCGAATTCTCTCTATACTGGCTAACCTCTCTTTTTGTCAGTTTTGTTTAGTTGACAAAAGTCAAAACAAATCGTTCTTGTGAGAGTGAAATAACCGGCCCTGTTAGAATGAGATGGATGTTTAATGTTGAAGGCAGGTCCATGTTAGGAGTGTAATCTCCAGACACTTTTAGCTTCACGGTACACTATTATCAAGGATCATTTTATAGAGTTCCATTACTCTATAGAAGTGATGAAACAGCGGCGTGACGATACAAAATCCAAACGATCTTTGTATGAAATAAGATCATTATTTTCATAGTTTTATTTCTCTCAACGAGAGGGAATATCTTTTCTTGACTAATACTTATTATATTAATTGGGTATAATTCAGTTTGAGTCGTTTTCCATTGTTACTTTTTTCGTCGAAAAGTATGGTAAAAATAAAGATCGTCAGCCGAGACCCGATTTGTTCGTGTGCGTTGCCCCAGCGGAAAAAGTTCGAATTTCATAATTTGAGTTATACAGATAATTAGTGTATGACGTCGTGT
>DVZL01005299.1:0-12178 GCA_018236625.1 Lasaia peninsularis
TGGTGTGCAAATATTTTAAAACATAATTTATTTATTAATCAATTTATTATATATTAGTTATATTAAACAATATATTAGGTGGACAACGATATTCTGTTACGCAATAACTGTGCTTACTTTAAGACATCGTTGTCTTTTTTCAATACACGAAAAAAACACAACACATTTTGTGCTGTCGGATGAGTTTGTACACGACATTTTATAAAATAACTAAAATAATAGTGGATGCCCAACTTTGCCGCATTAGGTTCCCGGTTCGATTCCCGATGGCAACTTCTTGTTAATGATTTTTTTCGGTATATCTGAAAAACATAATTTTACCTAGAAGTCGCTAACTGCTCATCTGCCAGGTGGTAACCTTGCGTTCATAAGTGTGCCTCCGCCTACTCCTTCAAGGATCTGCGCGTGAAGACATTTGTATAGAAATATGGCTACATCGATTACACCACTAAGTTTAATCACGGAGAGTCAAGGTGCATGACCTTTCTGAAGACTCATGGTTAGAGTCCATACACATCACAGTAGACATTGTATGCAAATTGGCTATTACATTTTCGAACTCGTTGCGCTCAAAATTGGTTACGTCAAATTAATAAGATACAATAGTTAATATCGTCACACCCATAACCCTGCAGGGGTAGGCAGAGGTACATGCACATGATTAGCCGATTACTTAGTTCCATAATGGGACAGGCAAGTCTGTCGCCATATCGGGCACAATCTCAGGCATTTAAATAACAATAACGTTGCAACCGTTGATACAACGCTATACGAAATAACAATAACGTTGCATCAACGTTATACAAAATAACAATAACTTTATATCAACGTTATACAAAATAACGTTATTTTAAAATGCAGGTAACGCAACTAATAATAGCTGGAAAAAATTGAAGTGAACACATACTAGTCTTACTGTTAGCTAAAAGGTTGTAAACAGGTCTATTAGTTTTTGCCCAATAGGAAGACGTTTCAAGGTTCGTTTTTTTATGTGATCACGTTGTTGTTGGTCAGTAATCTTACAATGCAATCATTTTTTAGGGCTCCGTAATTAAAGGATAGAAAATATATCTAATTAGAACTAAGACTCCGTTGTTCGTCTGTCCGTCTGTTTTTCACCTGTATCTCATAAATTGTGACAATTAGAAAGTTAAAATGTTCACAGATGATGTATTTCTGTTGTCGCTATAACAACGAATATTAATAACAAATATACATAATATAAAGCATGCCCCGGTACAACAAACTTGTTTATTTTATGAAAACCTTCGTGCGCGAGTCCGACTGGAACTTGAAGATTTAAAATTAAAAAAAATATTAAGAGTTTGTATGATCCTACAATTATTGTCTGAATGTCTCTTTTTACGCTAATGTTATATAAGTTAACATTGGATCAAATTACCGAAGATGTTAATGACATGTTACTGGACGATACAGAGTCTAACTTCACAAGGGCAATAAGCCAGTTATTTGTAAAAGATCAGTCATTTTGAGTGAGAGAATTGGTTGAGGTCTGTCTAAAATAAGTATTTTATGCATTATACTCTTCATTTTAGGCGCTTGGTGAAACTCTATTTGTAATTAATAATATGAGAATATCCTCCCATTGTTTCATTTATATATTTTTTAATATAACCGATTAAGTATCACAGATGACCTTTTTGAAATAAATAAGCTCTTTTTGCAAACGTTTCTAAATCGTATTCGTTGATAGATTTAAATCTGTATTGATCGTTTAAACACGTTTAATAAAGATTTAATTCTGATATATTACAATTTATTACTTAAGATTTTAAAGGAATTAGAACTATTACAGATTTCAAAATATTTAAAAAAAGTTCAAGTCGGATTCGGTCGCTAAGGGTTCCGTACCATTATCTACAAAAAACGGCAAAAATAAGTTTTGTTGTATGGGAGCACCCTTGATATATTAATTTTTTTTTTAGTATTTGTGGTTATAGCGGCAACAGAAATACATAATCTGTGACAATTTCAATTGTCTAACTATCACTACTATTATGTACAAAAACGGCTAAAAATCTCGCTTATTGTTTCAACTCTCTAGTCATCGCGGTTTATGAAATACAGCCTGGTGACAGACAGACAGGCAGACAGACAGACAGACGAACAGCGGAGTCCTAGTAAAAAGTTTCCGTTTTTTAACCTTTGGGTACTAAATCCTAAAAATGACTGAATCGTTTGAGCGTAAGAATTTAATTAATATTATTTGAAGAATCAATGATTAAATTGAATCGTAAATTGTTTTGTTATTCATTATTAAATCTATTAAAATTCTCTTTCGACATTTAATTTATTGTGATATACTTAATTTTATTATTTTAGTCATAATTTTAATAATTCTATATTTCTAAAAATAAAATCTCTGTACATTTGTATTGATTTATTTTTGGAAATATGATCCATTTGTTGTGGGTCTCTAGTGGTAATTCCTCTGCACGCTAATTAAAATTATTTTAGGTGCATGCTATCTCTTTCTAATGAAGTAAAAACGAAAGAGATAGAACATTTTAATCAAGTCAAATTAGACGGAATACAACAAAATTGTAGAGTTTTTGATAGCATTTTTCTGAGGTATAGACTAAAAATCTGTAGAAATATCAAATACAACAGCTAATCTTACAGGACTAAAACTCTTATATCTGTTTCTTTTACTTATGTTAAAAGAAGATAGCGATATCTTATATTAAATTTAGTTGGCAGCAGAATAACCAGCATTGCCTCTTTTATCATCAATCAATCGATGAAAATATTGATTAAAAACTCTTCATTCATCCCAGGAGATCTCTTGAACATTGATTTAGTCTCTTCGAAATTTATGCCTGATTTACACCCACTTAGTAGATAAGTAGTTAACTAAATTTATGCGTAATTTACAACCACTTCGTTGATAAGCAGGTAACTAAATTCCTGCCGGATTTACACGCAATTAGTTAACGTACTCCTGATTTACACTCAGTTCATTACAAGTTACAGTTACAAGTAGTTTTTTTAAATAAAGTAAGTAACTAAATTTATGCCTGATTTACACCTAATTACTTGATAAATTATTGTATAAGTTCTACTTTAGGGTACAACGAAATATATACAAATAAATAAAATTGGAGTGTCTGTATGTAATATTAAAATAACCGCTTCTTATTAAGTGCATATGTATATTTACAGGGTGCATATACCAAAACAACATTTTTAGAATTTGTATCTGTCTTTACCTACCAGCTAATCCCTGTAACGGCTGGACTGATTTAGACGATTTTTTTCATCTTTTTACAGTGGTAGATAGCTAATCTAACAAGGAACGGCTTAGGCTACTTTCATTTTAGACATGTTTAATATAATATAAATAAAAACGCGGATGAAGTCGCGGGCACAGCTAGTATTATAATATAATATGTCATATATCGAATATACTCAAATGTATTCCGAAATGACTTAGGCTTTAAACTTGCCAAAAAATCTTTAGTTCCAAAGCTTAAATGAAACTGGTTGGCTAAAGTATGACATACTTATGTTATATTCGTATCTATTTCATTAATATATCGTTCAATAAAATAGTCAAAGGCGCTATTTCATCAAACAGGTTTATTAATAAAAATTACACTTGCATTTAATTATTGAACATAATATTTATGTAATTTGATTATGATGTAATTCTGCGATATTGTAGTAAAAAAATAAATATTGTTACGCCCATAGTCTTAGAAGGGTAAACAGGTATTAAGACAGAAGGTAGATAAGAAATCCCGGACTTACTCACAACGTCTTTCTTCTAACTTCAAACTTCGAACCTGGACTACCAAAATGGCCTGCCATTTTCAAAGAAAATATTTTTTTATAGAATTAGAATGTGCCTGACACGGGTCTTCTGATAAGAGACAACCGTGGCCTATAGACACCATAGATGTTGTAGAGCTGTTAGACATTATGTGCAAGTCTACCGGCTACCCTACCCTCTAGACCGGAACCCGACAATGTCATTATGGCGGCAGGAATAAGTAAGGCGGTGGATTCCTACCCGGGCGAATTGCTGCACAGCACTCTATCACCAGTATCCATGCTATGCTCGCCACTTACGAGCTGCCTGGTAGGAAGACAGTTGGTCTATTCTACACGGAGGACCCGGACCAACACGGGGAATATTAATTAAAATATGAGTAGAATAATAGGACTAAGTAAACATTGACAACTACTATAATATAATAAAAATATGATAATAAGACAAGTGCTATGGTCTGCTTTATAATTCACTTTCTACTCTATGTCCAAACCTACACTTAAGATTTAATATTGTATCTGTACCTGGTGACCTATAATTCAAATCCCCTGACTTACCTTAGGCGCCAACCTCTCACAAAACCTAGTCTTACATATTTATGTTAAAGAAAAATTTGAAATTTTATACCAATTACCTAATGCTATTAACATTCAGCTTTTGTGTTTTGAGAAATAATAATTATTAAAAAAATATATAGATTAAAAACGTTCCTCTGCCTATCCCTATGGCATATTGGCGTGATGACATGTAGGTAAATTTTATAAATTGGTATCAGAATAAAAAGTTATAACTGGTATATCTAATTATTTGTGATGCGAGGCGAAGGGTAACCGCGATGTACCGGTTTTGTAAAATACCAATGTCAAACCGAGGTAAATGCTTTTTACGTCGGATTAAAAACCCAATGAATATGTAAATACTCAATGTCACTGTAGTGTATGTAACAGAGATTTTTTAACTAATTTTTGTATGTAAATGCGCTACACTATGTACACGTTATATACATAAGAATATGATTTGTATTTATTCAAAATTCCATTGTTTTTTAATGGAATTTTTGATGAGGAGATACGAATCTAGTGTTCTTACAAGACTTTTATGTTTTAAATTTATTGAAAATTCCATTGTTTTTATTGGAATTTTTGACACGTAGATTGTAATCCAGTAGGTACGAAAGATTTTGTTTTTATGGAATCTAAAAGTTAGAATTCAGAGTTTTAATAAATTATTAATAGTTCGTTAGTTACTTCATTTATAAGCTCCTACGTCTACCAATCTTAAAGGTTTGATTCTAGAAAGACGTTTCATAAACATCGATGTCTACCGTACCGTACCGAAAAGATTAAAACGACTGAGATTCTATTGCCTGTCTGTCTGTTACCAGGTTATATCTCTTGAAACATGATAG
Organism: Lasaia peninsularis; assembly: GCA_018236625.1. NCBI lineage: Eukaryota > Metazoa > Arthropoda > Insecta > Lepidoptera > Riodinidae > Lasaia > Lasaia peninsularis. The sequence goes on from DVZL01005299.1 coordinate 5,202, forward strand.
CTTGACAGTGGAAATTTTAACAGATGATGCATTTTTATAACAACAAATACTAAAATACAGAATAAAGTAATTATTAGAGGGACTCCGATACAACTAATGTAATTTTTTGTTGCTTTCCAACAAATAGCTGTCGCTATCTACATTTAGATCGCGGTAACGAGTTGTCGGCTACCTATATCTAGGGGATTTGTCAAGGACAATTTTTACATAGAGCGACTGCCATCTGCTATCACCTACAACTAAAAATGGAGACCAGGCTCAAACCTAGATTAAGTCAAATTCGAATATATGAATTCGGGTCGTTAACCATTAAACTTCGACTCTCGGTGTTCATTAATATACTAACTACAATATTGCGCACTGACTAAGATTTTGCGAGTAACTACCACAAAACTTCATAAATGTTACCATGCTTAAAAATTTCAGCACAATCCAATCTGGTTGCGTTATGGAATCCATTTAATTTAATTTAATGCTAGCGGTGTCCGCGACTTAGTCGGCGTTTTTATTTCATCATTTTACTTGGTACATTTCTAAAATAAAAGTAGCCTAAGCTGTTTCAAAGATTAGCAGGTACAAATCGACAGACTAATCATAATCAAGAAAATCTAAAATATACTGTTTGGGCAGGTATATAATATATATGTACTTACTTTGTAAGCATATATTTGCATTTAGTAAAAAAGTAGTTATTATAATATTACATACATACACTCCAATTTTATTTATTTATATAGATATTTTGTGTTCGAGTGGAATCGGTGACTTTGATGCTCGAGGTCCCGGCTTCGATTCCCTTGTAGGGAATGTTATTTTTATGAGTTTTTTCAGCTTATCTCAAAAACTTATTGTTGTCTTTATGCCGGTATGTGTACCTGTCGCATAGGACCTACCATACCCACAGGAGAAAAACGGGATCCTATTTATACGAAGACTACGCTGACTATCTATGTGTCTGTCTGTCTATCACCAAACTGTATTTCATGGACTATGATAGTTAGACAATTCAAATACTAAAAACGGCGTAAAATATTTATATTTATTTAAAGGTAATTTAATAGGTATTTAAAGGTGGCTCCCACACAACAACAATGATTTTGTGCACCCATTGTGCACAAGTGTGATTCGCACTTATCCTGTTTATTTTTATTTCATCTATATCTGTATATAATATTAAAATAATTACTTTTTACTGAATGGAGATACTTACAATTTTAATGTTTACAAGGTACACATAACAAAACAATATTTTTTTGAATTTTTGTCTGTTTGTACCAGCCGCTAATCTTTGAAACGTATAGACCGATTTTGACGGGACTTTCACTGGCCGACAGCTGATGTAATAAGGAATGGCTTATATATAAAAATGTGGAAAATAAAATAATTAAATAAAAACGCGGGTGAAGTCGCGGGCAAAGCTAGTTTAAAATATATAGCGTATGCTTAAAAGAAGTTTAGTTATCGTGCAGCAGAGTTACAACCATTGTTTGCTCGTTCGTTTGTTTGTTGGTTCAAACGCTTATTTATTTATCTACTTATTTGAATACTCTGTTTTAGTCAGATATATAAATTATTTGAATTTAAGATTCATGCAAAGATATACAGATATTGATTAATGTGTTACATACGATATGTCACTGTTGGGTATCGAACACGAGTCCAATCGATTGGTTTGTTATAAGATGATGATAATTAAAATACAATAAAACTGCAAAAAGCCGACTTCTACTAAATTTATTATCACTTTAATTATGTTAATAATTTTAAAATTATATTTAAAAATCTCTACGCTAATTATTGTCTTAAGATGTATACGGGACCACCTTAGAAATATGACCAATCTTACAAGAATAATCATCAATTCCGTTTGGATTTGACGGAGTGATCGCAAAGCAAACACAAAAAGGTCAAGGTCACATAAGGTCTAACAGCCCGGCCTCAGGGCAGCGGCGCACCTACAACATCTATGGTGTCTATAGACCACGGTTGTCTCACCCTTAAGAGACCCGTGTGCCAGTTTCCTGTCTTATCCGATAGAAAAACAAGCTAAAAATATAAATATGAATTAGGAACCTCCATCTTTTCAGATCGGTTAAACATAATACTACAGCGCGGGTAACATCGGGTATAATGGTAGGAAGCGAGGGGCCCCGGTGACAGATATAGACAGATGTAATTAGCCGACTATATGTGTGATTTGTGGCAAATCCGTCGCCATATTGGACTCAAATCCAATGTTATGTTTTTAGGATAAACTGAAAAGAACTCATAGAACATTTAGTAGGGAAACAAACCCGGGACCTGATGCGTCAAAGTTGGATACTGGCTAGGCACGACTGCGGCGGCGACTAAAATATCCTATAATAAAATACTTTTATAAGGGAGGATAATTTACGAGTGATTATTTTTGTAACAGTTATTGTAATATATTTGATGATTCGTCCATCGTTCAGATTTAAAATATCCTTGGAGCTTGGTATAATATTTATTCAGTATTTTTCCCATTAAATGTGAGAAGTACCTACCTAAATGTTAATTTGAGTTTTTATTAACAATGTTTTTATCTTACCTAAGTGGTACATAAATATTTTTTTAACACATTTTTTTAATAATTTAAAACTATTCAAGGTCACCAATTGTTAGAAACTTTTGAAATACATTAAAAAATATGTTTATACGTGTAAGTAAATAGTTATATGAGTACAAATATTTTCTTAAATTATCCTAGTAAAATAAGCATTAACTGATATTTAACAAAATGAATTCTCGAAGAAAACAAAATTAAGGCATTAAACAGAGATTATTGTTACATTCTATTCAACATATTTTTTTGTTATTGCTTTTAAATAATCTGTGGTCAAAACTTCCGTAAAAAGCTTTTTTTCCCAAAACATACTATGTATTTTAAATATTTAGTTAAGTCGGTTATGCAGAAGACACATTAAATATATAGTTATATGCATATATTTAAAATTATATAAAAGCTTTAACTATATAACTTTTCTTAAATAATTAAAATTATGATAAAGAAATAAGGCATCATACTCTATTAATACTTAGTATGGATTCTTTTCTACTTAATATTTAGATTAAATAAAATATATTACTTACAATTCATTATTGCAAAATCCATTATTACTGTTTTATTCATTCGAGAAATATACAAAAACGTTAAAATAAAAATTGTAATCACAATTAAAAAAAATATATATATATATAAGGTTTTAATATTCTAAAAATCAAAGTTACTTTAAACAAAACATAAATACTTGTTTAAAAACACAAAACTAAATTATTAACTTTTTATAATTTCGTAACATAAGAATGTTGCTCCAAGTATAAACAGTGAATATTCATCACAAGTAACTCTTTAGTTTGTACAAGGTAAGTATTGTAACTCTTGACGCAGTTTTGGTCAGCTAAATTAGTTGAAGCCAATATAGACATTCGTACGTCAGTGTAGAGATGATAATAGCGTAAACAATAATGACTAACCGTGTTGGCGACCGCACAGCGCATTGCTCACAACAGCTGATAGTGAGCACAACACGCGATAAAGTGTAGCGTGTTTTTCCAACGCGATAATTCGGGAAATGCTGCGAGGCCCCCTTTACTGAACGCTTGCTCAAACTACAATAACGCTACCTACGTGGCCCACAAATTGTACGCTTTAGGAGTCGTAATGACCAGTGTCGTTTCTACGTCAGTGTGTTCCACTTTGACGTACGGGAAATAGCAGCCCGCACTCGTGTTGTCGTATTATCTTTACAAAAAAACAAAAGTACTACAGATCATCGTGACTCTCAATCAGCTGTTTATCATCTCTATGAGAGTATATGAAAACTTAATTCAAACACTCGATTAAATTGTTAGTTTGCTTAATAAATATACATCGCTGCTAACAAATAGTATTTGTATATGCAGCGAGTTGTAAAAAAAGCAGTGTACATGTTACAACGCGGAAAATCGAATCAAAGATAGATATCGAAACGTCACTGTAATGGCTTGAGCACAGCGTGAGCCGAGGTTACTGTGACGCGTGACTTGCAAGGTCTCCGTTGCATTGCACGATGCGCCAAGGTTGCCACGCTTCTCAGTATCGATATAAGAAACTAAAGGCCTATTTAAAAATACAATATAATATATCAATTATATCCCGAAGCTATTATAGTACGCATAGTAGGCATTCGTCATCGAGTGATGCCAGAAGTGAAACCAGTGTCGGACGTAAACGCAGTGCTTGTAAATGAAAGTACGCTTAGATCGAGTACGGACAAGGGATGAAAGGGGTGTTGGTACTCACGAATAGTCCAAGGGGAGAAGAGGGTGAGTGGTGGTGGCGGCAGACGGCAGGCGCTGGCGGCGGGTGGCGGGCGGTAGCAGCGTGCGGCCGGGCTGACGGCGCGCGCGACACTGGCGCGGGGCCCGTCTTGCCCCGCCGCGGCCTGGCGCGCTGACGTCACCTGGCCCGGGGCCCGGCTGCACGACTATTTTTGTCCACAACTAATTATCGCCTTTGTCCAATTACACGTTTTGTACTGAAAAGGAAGTCTGGTTTTGTGCCTACTCGCCTTCACTAACTTTATTGTACTGATGTTTACATTAAATACTAAACAAAAATTATCTACATTAATACACGAAAACGTCGAGTTTGTTGACTCAGTGATGGTTTAATAATTAATACCTACAAAATTGTGCATATTATGATTACAACCAGAAAATTAACTTGAGACTAAACAAAATTAAATATTTTAACATTTAAAACAATAAAATGCACCAATTAAACGGGTTTGACCGCAGGTACTCCTTTGTTATTTCACACTAAGTAGTATAATTAATTTACTAATTACGAACTAATTACATTCTAAATTCAGTGCATATTCTTGCGTGCTCGTGCTAATATCAGCAAATATTTTGTCCTTCACAGACAATTAAGAATGACCTTACTCAACTGTATAACAAGAAACCAAAACGGTATACAAGCAAATAAATACAATTTAATGGAATAATACATGGAATAAGCACACGGCTCTCCTGATGGTAAGAAACAAACGTACAGACACCAACAGACACCGTAGGTGTATCTTACAAGCACATTTGGGCTGTCGGTGTCGAGTGATCGGATTTTCAGGCTTGATGTGCAAGTCTACTAGCTATGGTAGCTGGTAGACTGTCTTCCAAACTGAAACATGACAATGTTATTACTATGACAAAAATACATGTCTGAAAAATCACAAGACTTCGCTATTTTATTAAAACAAGTCCAATTTCCACCACTGCAGCTGAACGTTGCGTTATTGCACCCTTTGTTAAAGCAAGTTGCCAGTACTACAAGTGATATTCCATTGTATACTGTTATTGAATAGGCATATTTTAAAAATCTTCTTATATCTTTTACTTTCCACGCTGCTAAAAATAAAAGCCTTAAAACTTTTTGACATTAGGTACATGTCGTAATTTTAAATGATTTTTTTATTTTTGTACATATTTCCAAAACTACTAAGCCAATTACCATATTTTTATATGGGGATACCTCTGAGATATAATCTATGTTACAAAATATAAAATAAATTGGAAATTGTAGAAGTAATCGGGTAACATAAAAATACAGACGAATTTAAAACCTCATATTTTTGAATTCGGTTAAGATGTAGATGACTACGCACTCATTTTTCTGAAATAAGTTATATCGAATGACAATATTTAACTTATTTTTTTTAAATAAATCACGTTTTTAATGAATTAAGTGTATATATTTTTATACGTGTTCAGAATAACAGAATTAGTATATTCACTAATTAATTTTTAAACATGATCTCTTTTTAAATAACAACGCTGCGTGTTGGCCCGGGCCCTTGCAGAATAGTGTAGAATAGATAATTTATTGCCAGGCAGCTCGTAAGAGGCGATCATAAAATAACTTGGTCACTTCCAGCAAGGCCACTGGTGAAAGAGTGTTGTACGGCAACTCTCCTGAGCAGGATCCATCGCCTTACCTACCACCATAATGACACTATTGTATTCCGGCCCGAAGGGTATGGTAGCTGATAGACTTGCACATCAGGACTAACAGCCCGGCCACAGGACAGCGACGCGGACGGCACCTCAAACATCTATGGGGTCTATAGATAACCATGGCTTATACTTTTGAGCAGGGGCGTGCGCTCATTAAAGGCACATAAGTATTGTTTGCGCTTTGAGACAGTTTCATAGATTATCATCACATAATCTATGAAACTAAATAAAAAAAGCTTAAAATCTATAAAATATTTTTTTTATAACTGAATACTAAGCCGCATACCCATTGTCATAATCCTGTATACGCCGCTGCTTGTGACCCTTTTACCATTAGGTTGAATCAGTTATATGTATGTGTGTTTAGCTCATAAAAATATTTTTTGAACTTATTGTGTCCTTATTTTTTCTTGTTGTTGTCTATGTACGAGTATTTTGGCAGTTGTTATCTACATAAACAATGTACGAATTTAAAAAATTATATACTTTATATCTACAAACATACGAATATTGAACTAAACATTTTCTTAAAGTAGTACATATTTTACTTCTCTATTTTAATAAAAAATAGCTTACCTAATGCTATACCTTAAAGGAACTCAGCAAAATTATTTGGACTACGTCATGATTCACCTAAAAAGAGTGTACTACTTATTGGATTTTAAATTATAATAAAAGCTGAATATTTTATAATTGCATTTAAACAGTTTCAATATTATGATTAATATCATAAACAATATGAAGACATTAAAATGCTTAGGTGTTTAAAATCTGACCGCCTCGCTAGTCGCGGGGTTAGAGTTCGCGAGTAACGCTATCGATCAACCTTGAGGCTAAGGGTTGATTTCCGACAGGGGCAGGAATTTATACGATGAACTTTACATTCATACATACATACATAGCTTCACGCCAGGTCCCCTGCGAGGTAGGCAGAGAGTATCGAGTGCCAAACGTCACGATCC
>DVZL01005300.1:0-12177 GCA_018236625.1 Lasaia peninsularis
TATACGAAAATTCGGGCTCGGAGTTCGTATCTTTTAACTGTCAAAAAGATACACAATAGCCCCGCTGGTCGTTATTAGGAGTGTAGTCTCCAGATAATTTTCTATAGCTATGAAGCTACCATGAGGTTAAAGCAGTTTAGAAGTTCCTCATTCTTACTTAAGTAAAAAAAAAACAAAAAATCATTATTTTCATTCATTTTTCATAGTCATGCCTAATAAAAATAAAATCTATTATCATTTTAAATGTTTAATATTGTCTCAATTTTTGGTTTTTTTTTTGATTTTTTGATACCTACTGGAGTTACGAGTCGTGGATATACTAGCACACCTCTGCCTCCTCTTCGGGGATAGTAGGCATGACTAATTTAGTTTTAATAAAAAAATATACAACCTTAAAAAACTCACCACAAGTTCTTTGACGATAAATTAATATGCTTATTTAAAAAAAGCTTTAGTTTTTTCACGTGAAACTTGATTAGAATTCTGTTTCGTTAAGTAAAAGTCTGATATCTTGAATTTCTTTTGGTCATATGCGTTTGAATAATAGATGAATACGTCACAAACTCCTATAAACATGGAGTTCGGGCAAAGGATCACTGGAGATGGGATGTCATTTATAAACCATAAAGTTGCGCCAATATTTCCTTCCTTCAAATGATTAATAGATTAGAACAAAGATCGATCATAGATATTTTTAAAAGTAATCTATTTTAACGTTAACTAAATAAAAATTGTAATGTGCCGATTCTTTTTGCATGATTAGGATTTAATCACCTAATATATTAATCTATTTGTCCTATAGAGACAACAGAAGGCTTTTGACCATGCTGCCTCTTCTGCTGTAAAATAATCAGGGTCTTAGGTAAAATGGTGGTATCATTACCCAATCGCGGAATCGCAAAAATACATGATACACTAATTTCTTCATGGATACTTCACTTGTGCACTTTAACAGAACAAAATTATACAAAATTCTACCAAATCTGGCTAATTTTACTCAATATATACGAAACTCAATAATTTTGAAAAAATTGTATACATTTCTTCTCTCGATCCCGCCAAAACTCTACTGGTTTCAATCACTTCGTTATTACATAGTCAGTGTAGGTACACTATACATTTTGGAATCACATAATAGAATGTCAAATATTACTAACAATAAAAAAAAAATTAGCGAAAATGAACGAGCATTTTCTTAAATATCTCTGATATATTTTTTTGTCTTTTTTATTTCAAGTGACTTTAATCCAAACTGATATTACGAATAAAAAAATGTGTTTTTTTTCTCAAATTTACGTTTATAACAGTTACACCGATGGCATTAAAACTGAATCAATCGGCCAACCAACGAGAAAACAAACAATATTTAATAAAACCGTTCAAGTATGAGTCGGACTCACGAATGAAAACAAATCAGAACGACAAAAAATCACGTTTTTTGTATGGGAGGAGGAGGATGATGCTATAGATACAATTTCTTATGTTATTCCAATACTTAACATAAGAAATTGTAAAGATGGAAAATATTTACCCACGTTAAATACGCTAAACCTTAATATTCATCCAACATCAGTATACACAAGAAATATATAACGTTCCAATTTCACCTCAAAGATCCACAATGTCAAAACATTGATGAGATCCCTCCGTACGTGCCTGCTTCGTATATATTTCGAAGATTACAAATTCAAGTCACATGCCGGGGCGTACTTGAATAGCCGATATACTCTACCCCAGTACATGTATCTCAAGTCTTTCATCAAACGTGACACGCCTTAGGTCGTACTTAGGTCGCGAGATCTAGAATATTCCAATCATAGCACGTCTATCAATATCCAACCCAAACATATTATAGTTAAGGACTTACTCTTGTAAACATATTATCTAGTTCTTCATATATTTCAAGACTTCCATTAAACGTGACTCGAGTAATGTAATAGGTCACAGATCTATGAGTAGACTATCGCAATCGTAGCACGTCTTTCAATATTCAACCCAAACAGATTGTAGTTAAGGGCTTGTCGTTGCAAACATATTTTCTAGTTCTTGATATATTATTTTAAATCTTTCGGTAAACGTGACACGAGTCATGTGATAGGTCACGAGATCTAGATTGTTCCAATCATAGAACATCTTTTAATATCCAACCCAAACAGATTACAATTAAGGACTTACTTATGTTATCCCTTTCATATATTATTACCCCTGTAAACGTTTTTTCTTATTGTTCATATATTTCATATCTTCCATTAAACGTGACACAAGTGATAGTACTCAATATTTAGATTAGATATTCCCATAATAGCACTTTCTCAAAAGGACTTACCCTAGCAAGCATATTTTCCATTCTTCATATACGAGCATTTCAAGTCTTTCATTAAACGTCACATATTGTGTCATGTCATAAATCACGATGTCTAGATAATTTTAATCACAGCACGACTTTCAATATTCAACCTAAATAGATTATAGTTAAGGACTTACCTTTGTAATTATGTTATCTTTTTCATCTATTTTAACTCGTGTCTTAAACGTGACATGGATTTTTGTAATAGGTCACGAGATCCAGATTATTCAATTCATATTACGACTTGAAACTGATTATAGTTTAGGACTTAACCTTGTAAACATATTATCTATTCCCCCATGTATTCTAAGTGTGACATTAAACGTGACTTGAATTGAGATAGGTCACAAAGAGTTGATTCACGATATCCGATATTAACTCATCATATTCGCCGTTAAAATATTACCTAGCTAGCTTAAGACTTATCTTTACAAATATATGTCCTGTCTGATAAATAATATTATGCTTAAGTCTACATGGATGGCCTAAGAAGTTTCAAGTCCTTGAGTTAGTAATTTCCAACTGCTTGTTGCTCTCTCTGTATTTTCTTTATTTCTTATAAAAGAATCAATTATTGGTGTAGGTATTTAGATAAGTGTAAGTTTAATGTTAATTATCCCTATCATGTTTAACCGATATTAAAAAAAAGAGATTGTATATTTTTTGAAACAGTTTTTTTGTATGTTTGTTATAGATTAATTTGTTTATTCCTATTGGATTTTGATGATTTTTTTTATATAAAAGGTAGCTTTATTTGAAAAAAATACAAGCTCGTAAAGTACTAAGACTTTCACAGAATGCGCTCACTGAGTAGCCGTCATACGTAGAATTGCGTCGACGTATACCACCTGCAAGGTCGTAAGGTAGAATAAAATAATTTCTAGTTATTTTATTTTACTTCAAATTTTATGGCAATTGGTTCTGTAGGTACTTTTTGAAATATGAATGGAAACGATAAAAAGTCTATATTGAGTCATTCATAATGAATTTGAAGTCGGTTTTATGTAGTTTCTCTTCATTTTGAATTGAAACTTAGTTTCGCTAACCATTTTAATGAATATGTTTTCAACATAACTTCACGTCAGGTTCCTTGCGTGGTAGGTAGGGAGTATTAAGTGTCTAGATCCTTACATACTACGTATATTATCTATTACTATATATTGGCTAGCTACCTGTGGAGGTATTTATATAGGTTCATTATTCCCTTCTTACAAAAATGTCAATTTTGGAGACACTAATTCACAATTCATTAACTTTATTAGTCGTTTGTTATGCACCAATTATTCACAAAAAACTGGCTTCTGATTGACTTATTTGATTCTAAAAAGCGACTTCCAGACCAACTCAACACAAGAAGCCAAAGAAGATAAATTAGCCTAACGATGCAAAGGGATTGAAATTATTTAAAAAGGTTTTCCCCGTCGTCACGCCGGCCGACTTTTTGGCAACGAGAGAGGAAATCTTGGAATAAACACGTCACATTTGTGAATAAATTTAACTCGTTTTTGTTATTCACATTTTTGGCATTCACATTCAATATTGAAGGAAGTCTGAGAAATAAGAAAACCTCACTAGAATAGGTTTAAAGAAAAACCTCAAAGGATTAATAATAATCTATACACAAAATAATATTAGAGTGTCTGCTTAAATTACAGCATTTTGTAGTATAAACGGTGCATATACCAGAATTTTTGTCTCTCCGTTCCCGCTGGTCTCTGGAGCGGCTAGACCGATCTTGATAATAATGTCATTGGCAGATAGCTTAGTAATAAGTTGTAACTTAGTCTGCTTTTATTTTAGAATTTTGACCGCCTCTTTGGCCGAGCGGATAGCATACTCGCCTAAAACCATCGCCCAACCGCGAGGCTGGGGTTCGATTCCCGACGGGGACAGACGGGACAGATTTGTGTGATGAACATAGATGTTTGTATTTCCGGGTCTAGGTATTTATTAAATTTATTTTGGTATCTATAAAGATACATAAATACTTATAAAAGTATTTCAATGTATCGTTGACTAACACCCATAATACAAGAATATAATTTGCTTACTTACTTACTTACTTTGGGGTTAGATCAATTTGTGTACATTGTCAAAGGATATTATTATTATTAATTACTCTAAAAGCGGACGATGTCGCGTGTATAGCCAACCAATTAATAAAACCACTACTGAGTATTTAAATCCAAGAATGTGTTAGTTTGTATATATAAACCGTTTAAAAACGTGAGTGTTTTTGTGGAAGGTACATTATATAGCACAGATCTTAAGCCATTACTATTACCGACTACCAAACATTCCAGTACGGAACACTACAACTGCAGGCAAGGTATCTAAAAACTTGGTTGAACTAAGGTTAAATTTTAATGAAATTTGGCATATTATGTAATTTTTATATAAACATAGGATAGTTTTTATTCTGATATCTTAAGACATTCCCGCGGGATAGCTAATAACTTAAATCGTAGGTGAAGCCACGGACATTAGCTAGTGTAATATAAAAAACGTATCAAGTAAGGAGAGCGAATTAAGGCGAAGCATCATCATAAATGGCTGGAGTAAATGACAAGTCACGTGTAGATCGTAAACGAAGATAGAGAGAAGGGAGCGGCGTTTTTACTCCACCCTCCACGCCTTATATACTTTTCAGCTAATAAGTTGTAAGTATATATAGCTTATGTATATATACTTACAATATATTATGTAGAAAAAATCCTACAGTACTTTTGCATTAAAAATGCAGTATTTCATCAGAGCACACAATAAACTTTAGTATTTTTAGGTTTATTATTATAAGGACACAACGGTCTCGTTGGAAGGTCAGACTTCAAATGACTATTGTGAACCTGACTTTCTTTTTATAAGCGATTTGATTATTAATGTGCTAGCGGGTAACAATGAACTGCAAACGTGAACGTAATATAAGTTAAAAATAATCAAAAGTACCTTCACACCTATTAATTATCCCCGAACTGGTTAGCAGAGGTGAGCTCCACGACTCGTGGGTCAAGTAGATATTATACTAGAACACACCCACAATTAGCCAAGGTCCTAGGGCCCATAATGTGATATGTGGCAAGCCTATGGGCGCTTCTGGAAATGTAATACTCACTTAGAATAATCTGAAAAACATTTAAGAAAAGCTGCCCAACTTGGGAATTGAATCCGGACCTTACGCGGCTAACGGTCCTAACAGGCTACAGCCGTACCGTTACGCCACAGAGGCGATTAAAAATAATCTACTTAAATAAAATCGTCATTTTGTCAGTTCTATATAAAAACCTGGATGGAGTTCAGCTGATTGTGCGAATTGATGTAGGTGACATCAATTCGCACAATCAGCTGAACTACCTATTCCTGATGCCATAAATTCGGCGTTGTGAGCCTGGATATCAATATGATTTTCCAATTTCATTTTTTAAGTTCTCTCAGGATGAGAGTTTAAGTGTAAAACAATGTATGGTTGTTTGAGGATTTCGAGAATTCTTAATACTACCACGCCCATATTCTGGAATAGATACGCAAAGGTATAGGTGCACCCACGATTAGCCGACGATATCCTGGGCTTTCTTAACCATGTTTTCCTTCACAATAAGATCACTCAGATCAATGTATCTAAGCAAGAAAAACTGATTGGTACATGGCGGGGTTCGAGCCTGGACTACTGAAATGGAAGTCTGATTCACGTACTTCTAGGCCATCGAGGCTCTTAAGTAAGCATTTTTAATTATGTAAGCAAATTTACTGGCAAATTATGCTTATTTACCACGGTCCCGCCATTAAAGAAAAATATTAAGTTACAATTAAGTAAATTAAATGAAATGAAGGGAAAGGGACAGTACTTAATGATAATTGCCTCTTACAAACTTTACCTTCTTCCTCTTCGAAAGCTTTGTCAGAAGAATAACATTTCTTAAAGTAAATTACTAACCAAAGTCCGTTTACCTTAATAAAGTTAGTAAACAATGGCGGCAATTCTGATGAGCGCTAACTAAAGTTATTTTAAGTTACCGTTATTTTCTTTTCAAGTTGAAGAAAGAAAAAATAAATGTTATTCTATTAGTTTATTTGGCACAAATATTTATATATGCGTTTACATATTTCGAAATATGTCACTTAAAAAACGTTAAAATTATTAAGTCCTGACAAATTTGACACGGCTACAGTATTCTTGCTCTTTCGTTTTCATTTAATAAAAAAAGATAGCAAATACTTTTAAATTAAGACAATTTAAATTTAATTGGACAGTTGCCATCTCCTTCTGAAGAAAAAAGAATACTGAGACAAAGCATGTTTAGCGCTGTGAAATAAATTTGAAGGGGTCATTTCTACGGACGTTTAACTATACCTGAGAACATATCAACTAAAAGTACGTAGAATTTATCATGTCTTGTCTAATTTGCCACGACTAAAATAATATTTTTTTGTTTTTATTTCATAAGAAAAAGATAAATCAACTTAAAATAAGTTTAGACGATACACACCAGAATCGGCACTGTGTGACAGAATTGACACCAGCGTCTAACATTAATAATTAGAATACGACAATATCTTCGTAACAAAGGCCTTAAAGTTTTCCTAGTTTCTTATATTTTGTATTCCTGGGGCGTTGAAATATAATCTGATCTAGGCAGTCCAAAAAAGACTTTCAGAATACATTATAAATCATTTGCCAGTATCTTTATGTACATAAAAGAAAGTTGTTTTAGTTACAATCATGATAGTAGTAGTAGTACCTTCATGCCTATTATCCCCGAAGGGGCCGGCAGAGGTGTGACAGGTCCACGACTCGTAAGTCCAGTAGATATACTAGGACACCCACGATTAGCCAAGGTACTAGGGCCCTGATATGATAGATGGCAACCCTATCGCCACTTCGGGCACATTCCAATTCCCACCAATGTAATGTTTACTCAGAAAAATCTGAAAAACATTTAGGAAAAGTTGCCCGACCTGGGAATTGAACCCGGCACCCAACGTCGCTAACGGTCTTACGGTCTTAACAGGCGACAGCTGTACCGTTACACCATAAAGGCGAATGTTGTAAAATTTGTTTATTTAGAAAATAAGAAAAACATCTAGCCCGCTGAGTTTCTTTCGCCGGATCTTCTCAGTGAGTGGCCGCATTTCGATCGGGTGGTAAATTTTAGAATTATATAAACGCTTTACAAGAACCGCTCGAAAGGTCTATCTATACAAACCGCTTTTTACTAAGTGCATGAGTATATTAGGTACATACTATTTTCAAGGTACATAAAAAACAAATTTTTAAAATTTTTGTCTGTCTGTCTATGTGTTTATACCCGTTAATCTTTGAAACTACTGGACCTATTTTGACTAGAATAGGTCAGTTTCTATCTTTTATACATCGAAGTGCGGGCGGTACGAAGTCTGCCGGGTCAGCTAGTACCAACATAAAAACCATTATTAATTACGTTAACTACTCTATTGTTTTATGGAATCTACTCTAATTAGTAAATGCAGGATATTTTATTGCTACGAACAAAAGCAATCGAGCTATTGATCTAGTAGCCAGTAATTAACGCTCGCACCGAGCCCACCTCCATGTATTTCATTATCTTTCGATCTTATTTCACACCCAATCATATTAAAAGCATTCGCCTATTAGAGCTTAGCTATATGAGAACCAACCAGCAAATATACTATGGCATGCCCTTGGCTATACCTTCACGATACCTACCAATTTTTAGAGATCCGTACCCAAAGGGTTAAAACAGAACTCTATTTTGCTGCTGTCTGTTTGTCTGTCTGTCGGTCTGTCACCAGGCTGTATCTCATACACAGTGATAGTTAGAAAATTGTAATATTCGCAAATAGTGGAATGTGTAATTTGTCCAGTAATATTTATTGTTTATTTATTTATTTATAACACGAATGTTAATTTTTTCGTCTTATAGATAATAACTAGCCGTTGCCCGCGACTCAAAAAATTAAATCTAAATTATAGCCAGATTTGGATTTTGGGTTTTTCCCTTCTCCCACAGAACCCCCTTAGGAAAACGGAATAAAAAGTAGCATATAGTCTACCTCGGAATATAGACTACCCGGTTACCAAATTTCGTCACAATCGGTTTAGTTATTGTAGTTTAAATCGCGTAAATACTAGACTGACAGACAAAAATCCAAAAAAATAGAAATGTGTTTTACTGCTTATTTTTAGTGGCCTAGGCCTATTTTTTGTCTTCAATGTACAGAATTCACTCTTCTAAATTTTTATTATATGTATAAATTATCCGGAACCCCGTGCGTGAGTTCAACTCGCGCTTTATCGGTTATTTGTGTATGATATAATACTCAATTCATAATTAAACTCCCAAGCATATTTTACCTCAAAATATACAAGGATTATTAGTTTCCTAATATAAGAATATTGAAACGTTTGGGAAAGTGGTCCATGAAGTAAATTGTTCGTCTCGTTTATAACTTTTACTTTTTTTATTGGCTTCGCTTTAGGATGTGACGGATGAACTGTCACTCTTCAACGAGGAAATTCCAATATGAATCAATCGACTTATGAAATTCCTTTGGAATAGAAGAAAGAATGTAATTTTGTAAGGTTTCATTAAACGAAGCGAGGCTTTTTATTTATAAAATACGTAAAATATATTTAAAAGATAGCTACAATTTAAATATATACACAACATACTAGCTGTCCGCACTTTTATTCAATTATATTATTTTATACATTTTAAAAAAAATCTAATATAAAAGTAGCCTAAGCTACTTCTTATTACATCAACTGTCTGCCAGTGAAAGTCCCGTCGAAACCGATTCTACCGTTACAGAGATTAGAAATTAAAATTTAAAATATTATATTATATATTACAAACATCTATCTATACATGTAACAGAGAGTAATGGTTAATTTTGTTTATTAAAGAGAATTAAATAAACTTAGTGGTACGCCCTTCATAATTTCATTCTAGTAGTAGGTTCAAAGCCCACCATGTGCTAATGAGTTTTTCTAACTTAAGTACATTTTCTGAGTGCTCTTTGGGTGAAGGAAAACGTCGTCGTAAGGAAACCGGGGATTTGTGTCCGATATGGCGACGGACTTGCCACCAATCACATCATGGGACTTAATATCATCGGCTAATCGTGGGTGCATACTTACATCTGCCTATTCTTTCAGGGATATGAGCGTGGCGATTTTATTTCTATTTTTTTTTCAAATAGGTCTAGGCAATTAAAAACGGGCAGCAGAACACAATTTTCTCATTTTTAGAATTTATATCTGTCAGCACCTCGACCACGATTCACGTCAATTCCACTAAACCGATTATGATGAAATTTGGCTGGCGGGTATGATCTATGTTCCGAGGTAGGTCACTTTGTATCCCGTTTTCTTAAAGGATTAAGGAGAAGGGGATAAAGTCAAAATAAGCTTAGCTATAATTCATTAACACACGGTTTTTTATTATTATGTTTTTTTTTTGAATAAGGAAGCGAACAAGCACATCGCTCTCCTGATGGTAAGAGACACCATAGTTGTTATAGGTGCGTCTCTGACCTGTGACCGGGGTGTTAGGCCTAGTGTACAAGTCTACCGGCTACCCTTCCCTCCGGAGCGGAACACGACATTGTCATTTTGGATGGTCCGCCATATTAAATTTAGATCGACGTCACGTACCTTATCGTGCATTGTCATCCAAGCTAAACGTGTAAACAAAATTCCAGCTTAATCGGGTGATATCTACTTCAAAATTGAATTCTAAGACTCCACCCGAACATATATACTTACAATGCAAGTTAAATAAAAGTTTTCAAAAATACTAACAGGCCGTTGCTTAGGATGATGTTGCAGGTAGAGTTAATGTAGAACGTTATATTACTAAAATAAAAATATTAAATGAAGAAAGAAAGAAGATGTAATCACACACACATTACATAACAAATACACACTACAATGAAAAACTAAGCACACGCAAACATATAACAACAAAAACTAGAAACAAGAGAACTCAATATATATTTAGGTTCTCGAAAAACTTAGTTCCAATCTATACGAGGGCTTTCTACAAAAAAGGAAGTATCGGGGATAACACGGAGCGAAAAGATATTTATTAAGTTTTTGTATCAAGCTCGTGCAGCGACGACCTTTAGCCATTTATCAGGAAAATTTATCGGGAAAAGGATATTGTGCTCCGAATAACATTGAGGTTACAATTTACTTTCTACGATACCTGCATCTATACCAATACTTATACGAAATCAAAATATCTGTCTGTATGTTTCGGCTAATCTATGGAACGGATTAAGTGATTTTGATGGAATTTCTGATAGCAAATAGTAGATATAATAAGAAATAAGTTACGATACTTTTATAATACGAAACGATATATTTATTAAATTTTTGTATCAAGCTCGTTCAGCGACGACCTTTAGCTATTTATTAGGAAAAAATATGAGGAATATTTGTCGGGAAAACGAGATTGTGCCGCGAACAACATTGGGGTTTATAATTTCAGGTATTATAGAAAACTATAATACGTGTATCTATACAAAGAAATAAAAATTTAAGTGTATGTTTGTACTATAGCGTGTAAATTTATTTAAAGGCGTTTTCTTATATTGCAAACGGCAAACAATCACGTTTGTTGTATGGAAGCACCCTTCATAAATTATTTTACTCTGTTTTTAAAAAGTACCTTCACGCCTATTATCTCCCAAGGTGTAGGCAGAGGTGTGCTAGTATATCCACGACTCGTAAGTCCAGTATATATACTAGAACACACCCACGGTTAGCTAAGGTACTAGGGCCCTGATGTGATAATTGGCAAGCCTATCGCCACTTCGGGCACATACCAACCCGGGCAATGTAATGCTTACTCAGAAAAATCTGAAAAATATTTAAGAAAAGCCCGACCTGGGAATTGAACCCGGGACCCTACGTGGCTAACGGTCTTAACAGGCGACACTGTACTGGTACACCACAGAGTTTTTAGTATTTATTGCTATAGTGGCAATAGAATTACATAATCTGTGAAAATTTCAACTGTCTAGGTATCGCGGTTCACGTGATACAGCCTAGTGACTGACAGACAGACGGAAAGCTGAAACTTAGTAATAGGGTTCCGTTTTTTACTCTTGTGAGTTTTGAGTGTAAACCCATAAATATCTATATA
The DNA here is from genome assembly GCA_018236625.1 of Lasaia peninsularis. Taxonomy (NCBI): domain Eukaryota; kingdom Metazoa; phylum Arthropoda; class Insecta; order Lepidoptera; family Riodinidae; genus Lasaia; species Lasaia peninsularis. Next base: position 11,494 of record DVZL01005300.1, read on the forward strand.
AGATACAATGTAAAGACAACCTTTTAAAAATATCAAAAGTGAATTAAAAATTATTTATTCAATCACTTACATATAATTAAATTATAATCATTTATTTTAACCCGGGATTTGTGTCCGATATGGCAATGGTTGCTTGCTGCCTGTCATATCATGGGACCTATAAATATCGTCGGCGATATCGGCGTGACCAGCTTACCCGGTGAATTTCGTACCGCCTAACAGTTAGTGAATTTCATTTTAGCATTTATCTGAACTAATTTAGGCTTTGATGAACATAATACAATGATACAAAATATTAATAACTATAGATAAATATATAATAGTATTTTATTACGAATAATACAGAAAGAGATTAAAAATTAAAAAAATACAAAAATGTTTTTTCGTTAACCTGTAGAATAAATGTTAAAAAATGTTTTAGGAAATAGAAACTTTAATTTACATAAAATAAATTTCCGAACGATATAAATAAATAAATTAATATTACTGGACAAAATATACAAATTGATCTTACCCCAAAGTAAGCAAATTAAATGCTTGTGTTATGGGTGTTAGACAACGGTACTAATACATAGAAATACTAAAATAGATACAAGAATAAATTTATTAAACACCCAGACCCGGAAATACAAACATCTATGTTCATCACACAAATGCCTGTCCCCGTCGGGGATCGAACCCGAG
>DVZL01005301.1:0-12174 GCA_018236625.1 Lasaia peninsularis
ACTCGTTTTTACACGCGTGGAAATTTAAATCTTTAAAATTCGCAAACCTCTATTAAGACCAATTTTTTTTCAGACAACCCTATATGAAGGGCAACTTGTTCGTAACAAAGCAGCGCTTATCCGGATATAATTTTTTTTCTATTATCATAACAAACATTAAACATTAAATAAAAAATCATTTTTTTTAAATAATTAAAAATATTTTGGCCAGGATTTTTTTTGGCAACTCATGTTTAATATATTCTTTAATATACTAAATTTATTATAAAATAAGTTTTATTCTATTATCAGCTCGGTGAGGGTCGGTTTAGGTTCTTCTACTATAATAGGGTACGGAACGCCATCGAAAAAATAGAACTTATTGGTATCCGACTATCCATTTATGTTTTCATTTAAAGATTCAACATTTCCCATATCGCAAGACAAAACGCCATTACCAAATTAGAGTCGACCAATCATGAACCAAAAACTTGTAGGCAGAGTCTATCCCGCCCAGGAGCGCCCCAGCTAATCTAATATTAAACGCGTTCGAATATTAGATACAAAGTGAACATTCAGAGAATTTAATAATCCCAAACCCACAACCCCCCACTCCCCACCTGAATTATTAATAACAATTTTATGATTGCATTTACCATTGAGTGTAAGTGCGGGTAGGACGTGACGCGAAACTGTAATGGCCGGTGAAAAACGGCGGGAAATCGTTCCCAGTTAATATTTTATTGGTTTCGATAGGTTTGAGTTATGTTAGTCCCCAGTAATTTTCAATTTTGTGCCTGAAATATTAATAAGGGCGGCCCCTTGAGGACTCTGAATTGGGATGAATCAAAAGATGAACGCGGAGTTGTCTTTTATTGAACTTGATAAGGCTATTATCGTTTGGTCGAGTGGCATTGGTGTCTTTGCAAACGAGGTCCCGGGTTCGATTCAAGCAGGGCAACTTGTTCTTATGAGTTTTTCAGTGTATCTGAAAAACACGTTATCTGAAATTGTCTTGTCACTGTAGGTACATACATATGTGCATCTACCTATGCTATTAGAAATATGGGCGTGAAGGTATTTTTTATAAGATTAGGTATAGTGTTGAACTTGAACTTGTGACACACCGTTAATATTTTTGGTATATTTATTAGTGTGTATGTTTGTCCTGAATAGTATGTAATGTATATAATGATAATTTCATCAAAAAGACTGTACCGATTTTTGAGATTTATAACATAGTAATAGAATTAGCGCTTGGAAAAGGATATGGGTGACTTCATACCTATTTGTCATTCTATAGGCGAGGTAAATAAAATTAAAAAGAGGGCAAAGCCGCGGGCAACACTTAGTAATATACAATTAAGAATTTTAACAAAGTTTTATCAGTTATCAGAATTTTATTCAAGGTTTTTCTTTTATCATAAAAATTACAAAATAAAATGTTTAAATTTCGCATAAAGCAATATCTCGGATCTTTTTAACTTTTTAATTAAGAAATTATAGATAACTCGATACGTCACTCACCGCCATAATATTATCGCGGGAAGTGACTAAAACATAATATTAATTCTGCACACTTTAATATTAATAATATGTTAATCTTATTTAAATTATAATTAATAACTTTAATTTGGGGAATACATACTTACCTTGAAGTGCTTACTCGCACAAGAGATAATACAATGACTGCCATAAAAGTTCGATGACTTCCACCGAATACCTAAATAAAATCAAAACGGTTCTAGCCATGAAGCCCAAAATACTATCTGCAGGTTACCTAACAATGACCTATTTATACAGATAAATAAGATTGCATTATCTGTACGTAATACTGAATTAACCGCTTCTTACTAAATGCATAATTATGTATGTTTACAAGGCCAAAATAATATTTTTTAGAATTTTGTCTGTCTGTTTTTACCCGCTAATCTCTGAAACGGCTGGATTGATTTCGACAGGACTTTCACTGTCAGACAGCTGATGTATTAAGAAACAGATTAGGCTGCTTTTATTTTAAAATTTTATTATAGAAATGTATAAAATAAAATAATGCAACGCGAATGAAGTCGCGGGCATAGCTAGTATGCGATATTAAACATCTATCTCATTCTCATAGGGCCAGCTGTCTCACTCTTACAAGTCTGATTTGTTTTTGATTCGTCAACTACACAAAACTGACGAATTGAGAGTTCGGAGAGGTTAGAGAGAGTTAGGAATACGCATTCGAGACTTTGTTAGGAGTCTCATAGTTCTTTCATTCTATATCACGATATTAATTATTTCCGCAATTAAATCAGCCAGTATTAAAACCAGTCCTATTTTATTATCGTAAAATCGATTTTTATTGTCTATTAAAAACGTTATTTTATCTGTTAATTTAATTAGATGGTTTGACGTGTTAAAACATTAATTGTGTAACTTTTGATGCATATCTGAAACACCTAGAAAATTATATTATACGCTTTTGTCGACCAGACAAAAATACATATCTACTCTTGATATTTATTAAATACGAGCTGCGTATTATACTTATTCAGCTCTTTGTGGAAAACCGACGATTTTCTATGTTTTTTTTCTAAAATCTATTAATATTAGTTTAGCCGTTATGACGTAAAATTAAATATATTTAAATATGTTCGAAATTTTCTGCAGTTGGCACATGTTGAAGAAAATATGCAGTTTTCACATTTAAAGAAAAATCTGATGACGTATGAACTTCGTGAATAGAATGAACTAAAGAATAAAATATTTTTTTTCACATACACAGTACAAGTGGTTCTTGTGACGCCTCTACATAATTCTATAATTTACCATCGGATCGGAACGCGGCCTCACCCTGAGAAGATCCGGCGAAAGAAACTCAAAGGATTATTGATCTATACAAATAAATCAAATTGGAGTGTCTGTCTCTAGGGACTTATTTTTTTGTCACAACAATGCTTAAAACTTTATTAAATATACATCATACATGTAAGATGTCGGCAAAACGTTGGCCATTTAAAAAAATAAACAATCGATAAAACGCAAAACAAAACGAACTGAAAAGCGTGAAAGTAGCGAATCAATTTGTGTCTTTCGTTACGTCTGTTAGTGTCGAGACGCGTGACGTTTGGAGATTGAAACAAATTAAACAAACTGTTTTCTTGTTTAGTAAAATAAGTGTTGTAATCAACGGCACGAGCAGTTTACGACTTTCCGGGCGATACGTAAAATATAATTGATATTTACTTTATTTAACACTAGCTGTGCCCGCGACTTCATCGGCAAATATAAACATTTAATTAATTTATTTTATATATTTCTAAAAAAAGTAGCCTAAGCCGTTCCTTGTTACATTAGGTGGGTGCCAGTGAAAGTTACGTCAAAATCGGTCCAGCCGTTTCAGAGATTAGAGGATACAAACAGACAGATAGACAGAAAGATAGATAGACTGACAAAAATCTAAAAAATGTTGTTTTGGTATGTTTAAAAAATCAATGGAAATTACACAAAACGCATATTTCAAGGCTTTAACACCTTAGCGTTTTTTGTTTTAAAAAAACCGATGTCAAATGAACAAGTACAGATAAAAAGGTTTCCCTGTGTTGGTCTGGGTCCTCTGTGTAGAATAAACCAACTGCCTTCCTACCAGGCACCTCGGAAGAGGCGGGCATAGGTTAACTCCTAAAATTACCACTGGTGGTAGAGTGCTGTGCAGAAACTCGCCCCGGGTAAGGATCTACCACCTTCCAGCTGCCATATTGACTTTGTCGTATTCCGGTCCGGAAGGTAGGGTAGCCGCTAGACTTGAACATATGGCCTAACAGCCCGACCACAGGGCAGAGGCTACAACATCTATGGTGTCTATAGACCACGGTTGTCTTTTACCATCAGGAGAACCGTGTTCCTGTTCGCTGTCTTATACCATAAAATCAATAAATTTGACAATTCAAGTAGCCATTAAACTAAAACAAGGCAGACATTACAGACAAAGACCATGAGACTCTTAATGATCTTTTGATGTCTATGGGCAATTTCCTAATTTTCATTTTAATACCGTATCATTTTAATGCAATTCTAATATTGTAAAAATACACGATCTACACTTATCACTTTAAGAACGATATTCTCAAATACAAATTGGGATGAGGTGTAGAATTCATAAAACTACGAGCCAGCGGTCATCGTGTCCAGAATATCAACTCAACTTGGTAACTTTAGGGGTCCGTGACGAAAATCGAAACCAACAACTTCTAGGCGGCATAATTTTATTTAGACTCAACTTGCCCCAACCTCCTCGAGGCGGAGTAATGTGATCGTCATATTTTCAACCAACTTGCAAAAGAAAAAATTCTCAAATGTTTTTTTTTTCTTTTTTTTATAGAGTCGTGTGGACAATGAAAAAAGTCGATGTCGGCCTTGAATGTTTTCATATATGTTAGATTAGGACGTTTATAGGATGAACTAAATTTAATGATTCTTATTTTGTTTTACATCAAGAACTTTCCAGTTGATACCATTTAAATGTGATCAAGAATGAGAGTTATAGTTAATAATGCGTATCTTTGTTTACTTGGACTCCATTATATAACATAAAAATCGTTTTTTGCAATTTTACTTTATTTAAATTACATTGCTGTATCAAATCATTTGAAAATATTTTTACTTAGTTGGACATTGTTGATTGACATTAACAATCATAAAAAAAAAACATAAAAAAAACTTTTAGTTATTTTATTTTTTTACCAATCTTGTATAGTAATCACCATTGATATCCATTGCGACTATAACATAAAAGCAAAACTTTCTGATGGTCTCGATTTTACAAAATAATGCTGTTTTTGAAACATCTTTAAAAAACCTATTACTACTCATTGGGATGCTTCAGAACTGAGCCTTGAAATGAGGCACGAAAAAAACTAACTTTTAAGTGAAAAAAGATTCATCAAAATCGGTTCACCCATTCGAGACTTCCACGGTGACAAACATAAAAAATACACTCGAAATGGGAACCTCTTTTTCGGAGGCTAAAAAACAAATGATCAAACAACACCCACAATCCAGCGATTGCAATACGCTCAGCCAACAATTAGCCGAATCATCTCGACTCATCCGAGTTTCATCGCATAATTGTCAGAGGTAATTGAAAAACGCAATTACGCTGCGAGTACGTCGGTTAATTAATATTAAATTCGCAAATAATCACCCCAGCCCCCTCTCATGGGGCCGGGGAGGTGGGATGATTGAATTATAGGCAAATTTTGAATTATTCAAAGCCAAAGTTGGCCCTCCGAAAGGGCTGCTTCCCACATCTAAACTTTTACACCATTTATTATAATTATGAGTCGTTACTTACTTTTAATATGTAGGCAATTGCAAATAGTCATTACTTGGGTTTGATTTTTTTGCAAATTTGAAAGATAAAATTGTAAAAATTTCCTGGTGGTAAAAATATTTGCTTGTATCAAGAGTGTCAAATGTGGGATGTGATCATTTATACGCAGTAAAAATGCAAAAATCCGACATTGACATCATTATGATTTCTAAATACAAAAAAACCAAATCTTTTCAATTATGCCTATAAACTTTGAAGAGTTTCCTCGATTTCTCAAGGATCCCATCACAGATCTTCATATGGTGACCATGGGACCATCAGTGAGGTAATCGATTTGAATAAAAAAAATATTATTCAAATCGATTCAGGTGTCTTTGAATAAAATCCATGAACATACATAAAAAAAGAGTCTGACGACTTGAAAACCTCCTCCTTTTTTGAAGTCGGTCAAAATTAAAGTTTGGAAGTAAAGACTCGTAAGCCTATGATTACTTAAGCTCCAGACCAAAGCATTAAAGTAATAGACAAAGAATGTTTAAAATATAATTTCTAAGTAGATCCTGGAGTTATAACCACCTCGTAGGTCGAGATTTAGCAGACACGCCTAACTCCATAGACAATTCGCAAAACTCGATTTCTTGACGGGGTCTGTAATTTTTGTGGTGAATATAAATATCTGTACTCCCGAATATTACGTTTATTAAATTATTCATATATATATAATCAAATCATAAAATCAATCGAATCGAATCCAGGACGTCAAAATCGGGCACCAACGACACTCGACCATATAGGCGACAAACATGATTAATATGATATATTTTCATTGTGAAATTTAATTATTGCCTTCAACAATGGGAAGCATTTCACCGTGGCAGCTACAGATCACAGTGCCGCCTCACCAAAATTCAATTTAGTTCATTTCGCAACGTTCGCGCCGCCAAAACCGTGCACAAACCAAACAATTACACAAACGTGCGTCGAAACCATAATTTTCCACGAAAAAACTACGCGGAAATGCAAAAAAGTGACGCTTTGTTAGGTTTTCGCGCCAACGCGTTAGCCATTTTTGACAGATGTCAGACGCGGAGCCAGCGATCGCATCTTTTGTTTTGTGAACAAATACATTTTTAAAATAAATAAGAATCCAGTCATTGTAATATTAATTATAGTATTTATTAAGATACGTTTAATAACAGACTCCAAATAACAGGCTACAGCAGGTTAAAGGCGAGCAGGTCTACTGCCATAAGCATCAAGAGCGCTTAGTGGACAGTTTTACAATTAATGATATCCAAAACTTTACCTATTCTTTCTACTCTATTTACAATTTCAGACTCATATAGACTGAAATAGCTAGTTAGATTTACACCGGCGTAAAGCACCGCTTTCATCAATGACCAATACTTAACAATCATTAGAACATATATCACCAAAATATATAAAATAAGCCTAATAATAATAACTGCTGACTGACATATTCAGTCTCATAAGCACTGTCTCGGAAACTAGATAATTTGAGGTCCAACAGATAACAAATATTAATGGGGTAGATACTCTGGGTGCAATGAAAATATTGATGAACGATATGTTGCCACGCAATTGACAGCCGCATAAAAAAATAAGTATAAGCTCTCCTCTGTCCGCATTACAGTAGCAAAAAAACAAAGAAAAATATAAAGGAGCTATAGCTTAGTCAGAAGAAGGCCGCATAAGCCGTTACCATAATTAAAACCAAAATCACTAAGCCCAAGACATTTGAATAATACACAATGTAATCCCACGCAAATTACCCACTGCATAGGCATATGAAAGCGATAATCGGTCGAGATGCGATGTCGATACATGCATCAACATTCTGTCGTCCGCCTCATTTCAATACCTATTGTACGGGCCGCAGGAACCGAAACGTCATAACTACGCTTTCAATACGCACTCATCCGTCATTTTCATTCGAAAGATACATGACAATCGATCGAGATTCAGAACGTAACAAGTCATTGTGTTGACGAGTGATTCTGACACTCTTGACTGATTTCCGAACGTCGACAAGCGCTTTGCTTCTTTCGAATTTTTCTTCGTTTCCTGAGGAAGGTGACATGAGATAGTGACGCGACGATGTATGGCTGTCAGTTTTAAATTGGCTCTTGACGAGTGTTGACGTATCACCGGATCTAGATCCGAGTGTGGACAAGTTAATTGTTAGGTTTGAAAACGCCTTGATATTTAAAACGTCTCTGACCCTGGACTTCGGTGCTTTATTAATGAAGGTAATAATTAAGATACAAAAGCGTTCAATGACGGTACAGTAAGTTCTGTTAGTTCTGTTAGAGTTATGTGTGATCATGAATCTAAAAGAAATCGGGAGATTTAACTCTTAACAACGACCTGTCCCGAATATTTAGTATTGCTAATTCTTTCCAAATTGGACAACGTCAAAACAAACCGACTTTGTGAATGTGAGATAGACGAATGAAATGTCACGAGTGTGATCTCCATATAATACTATTAGCATTATGTGTGTGAGTAATATAAAAAGAAAGAAATAAAATCTATCGCATCATCCAAATCTTTACTTAAAATAAATAAAATTGACGGCAGTGGAAGGGTTACCGTTTATTCAGACCATTCATCGTAAAATACTTGGTAAAAACATAACAGGAGTATTTTTTGTATAAGATGATGTAAATGAGCAACTGGGTCACCTTAAAATATCACAGATGCGTTGTAGTTATTTTATAACAATGAAATAAAAAGATAGAATGTAAATAGAGGTTACCTGGATCCGTCGCGTCTAGCGTCTGCGGCGGGGGCTGGCTGAGGGGGCCGGGGGTTCCTCCTGATCCTGGTGATCTGACGTCATCGTTGACCGCACCACCGTACGATAACGACGATGATGGTGGCCTCTGTGAACAAAGATACACTTAGAAATATTGTTTAAGCTAGAACGAAAACAGTAGGAATCTCCAAATATAAATAGTGACCAAAATAGGAAAAGTAAAAATATATTAAATTTAAACACAACTTTTGATTTTTTTAAAACATTGAAGCGAATTTTTATTTTTATGGGATAAGACAGCGACCAAGCCGTGCGCTTGGTCGCTGTCTCCTGATCGTAAGGGACAACCGAGGCCTATAAACACCATGTTGTAGGTGTGTCACTGTATGTGGTCGGGTTGTAAGACTGTATGTATTTGCAAGTCTAACGGGTACCCTACCCTGCACAGCATATGTGTTCCAGTGGTACCAGGTCATGTTGGAAGTGACTCATTTCACCTCTTACAAGCTGCCTGGTTGGGAGGTAGATGGTCTATAGTACCTACACAGGGGATCCAGATTCACCAACCGTGGAGAACAAATTTAGCTATAGCCTACTGAAAGCTTTTACACTATTCAACGCTGTGCTTACTTAATACCAGAAATAAATGAAATTACTTGTCCCTCTCCTCAATGTTATGTTTAAATCCAAGAAAAACGATTGGGTGATGGATGGCAAGCAACGTATTTTTAATTCAGGGTCTATTACGTCATCAGTGATAACAGTACTGGATAATCTATGAAACCCTCAATAACTAATGTAACAATAAAGTAAATAAAATAGTGAAAGTTAATTCACAAATAAAAAATATCTATAAATTCATGTTAAAAATATATTTATAATTATTGGTAACTTCTATGATACTGTTACTGTGTTGTTATCCATGACCAATAACAAAATATCTAGAAGCCTATTAACCAAAAATATAGATGCAAGTTTCAAAATACTGCCATCTAGTTACCCTTGGTGTAAACTATTATTAACAAGGTTAAAAAAAATACGACAAACATAAAAACTTGTAAGAATTAAAAATATACATATATAGGTTGTAAGGCGCCTCTGTTAAAAATTTATTCAATAATAAAATAGATAAATGTCTAACATATTGATAAAACACATCCACAAATGTCATATTATTACAGATTTTGTTAAATTTTTTAGAAAGAAAGAAAAATATGGTTGTTAAGTAAACTTAGATACAGAATAAAAATATTCCGTGGTGTAAACCTGTTTAAATATTTACGCTCGTAATTCGCAAGGCGCGTTTGTCTGTGGCCTGCGCATAATGACGCGCGCGCGCACGCTAAGCCGCCATTACGACCTGTCACCTGGCCGGTAATGGCGGGAATCAGGAATTCTTAGCACAAATTAGTTTTAGCATTGCCAAATGCTAATTCTGACAAGAATTAAAATGATTTTGTCTATTTCTAGCTTTCTTAGTTAATATAACTTGCATAACAAAAAATGTTGTGTTTTGCAGTTATGATTTATGAACATATTTACAAACATTGAAACTTCATAACTTCTTTTAGTCATAGATAATTATAGAGAGAACTCTATTATCGATAACAAGGATGAATAAGCATTAGGACCATATTACAGAAAGACATTAAAAAATTATCTCACTGGTGGTAGAGTGCTGTGCAACAACTCGCCCGGATGGGGATCCATCTTCTTACCTATTCCTACCGCTATCATGTCTATAGGCCACGGTTGTCTCTTACCCTCAGGAGAATCGTGTGGCTGTTCCCTGTCTTATCCTATAAAAAATATCTCGTTTAAAAATCTTACGTCATGGTTAATGTATAATATATCTAACTAAAGCGTTAGGAAAAACAATAAGAGATAACAATATAAAAAATTTAGTTTCAATCTAACCCTTCATTTAGTGTAAGGTTGAATAAATGTTTTAAAATGAAACAATAAAAGAACAATATTATGTTGCGTGTCTATTGAAAAAATACATTTAGTCTATGGCCAGCTTGACCCATTTACCTGTGTAATTAGAATTTATTAGCTTTGCCAAATGTTTGTTTGATGCCTAAACTCCGAGAAATTCCATACAAAAATAGAACACGCATAACCCAACTGGCAATTTCAATAATCATTAAAGAAACCGAACAGACGGCGAATTTGAATTTGTATTTAGAACAGATGTCCGCCGCGCCACTTTCAATTACCCCAATCAGAACTGACGATACTCAGGTCTATTCCCTAATTTGAATATCGAAAACATGCTTTTTCAATTCTTGCCAGATCTAAGTTTTATAGGATATTTGAAGTAATAATTAATTAATTTATGGGAATTTATTTTGTAAAACCGACATTAACTTAAAAAAATACAGTGATGGCTTTAGTCTGTATTTAACTTAAGTTACTTTATAGCATATTGTTAATTTTTAATCGAATTTACCAATAGAGTAATAATTTAAAATACGAAATGGGTTTCTTTTGAGAATTTATAAACAGGTTTTTATTTACTTTTCTACTAGACAACTCTTTCGATGCGACAATAACTAACATTAATTCAACAAATAAGTGAAAGAGATCAGACACATCTCAGCCCACTTAATGTTATCGTTGTTACGTCAGTTTTTGTCATTGTAATGTTTTGATTTAAAGTATTTTTAACTTGTACCTAAAATAAACTAACGCTAGCCACAGATAAGTTACAGGTATATTAAATAATATTAAGATAAGTAATGTATGTTCATATTATAAATGATGACGAGTGTGTTTAGAAAAGTGTTCCAAATTCGAATTTCAAAACGTTCCATATTTTTTCTGTTTTTTTTGACAGGAAACGCCATTACTAATGCGTTCCGTTCACACCATATGCGAGAATCAAAATGACTTACTTTACTGTCATTTGTTTTTATATTGTTATAATTTTGTTTATCGACGCGGCAAGGCGAGGGAGCCATTTCGTATCGTTAGCGAAACTGTCAACCAGCATTTGGCTAACGATCGACAAAATAACACTTGCTATAATTATTTTTCGATATTGTTTCGGTGAGTGGACCGCCATATTGTTTAGTTTTGATGTGCATAGGATATGCATGAACGGAAACGAAAATTGAAAGGTAAAATAATTTGGATAGAAATTTTCATTTGGCAAAAGAAATATTTACTTACTTAATTAAGTTAAATAAGGGATGTTTAAGAGCTTCAGCCGTTTAGTTTAGCTTGCTTTGGAGTACCGATCCGATAGCCCCACCCTATACCAATGAGTGTCTAATTTAAGTATATTTCCTTAGTGCTCTAACGGTTAAGGAATATTGTGAGGAAAATCGGATTCATGTATTTCCGAATTCGACCTAGAATTGGGTCTTTTTTCCCATCTAGGTTACAGAAGTCAAATAGCAGTCGCTCTGTATAAAACTGGAGATCTTGTCAAGTCCACTATTATAGATATAAAATAGGTATCATCTGACATAGAAATAGGGATAGAATGAAGAAGAGTTCAGAGATGCTTTGATTTCGCCATAAAATTTTGAAGTAGTATTATTTATATACATATGACTAAAGATTACAGCACTATTTTTTAACAAAAAAGCTCTTTCTGTCTGGAGGTGTGATTTGCCCATAATATGTTGCTAGGGTCGCGAGTTCAGTTCTCGGAATGGGCGTGGCACCATTTGGGCGAAAGCTTTGTGGTTACAAAATGTTATGGCATTTTTTAAACTTACTTTACAACTAAAACATAAAATGCAAAAGAGTGTATTCAATACATATTATATATCTTTATTATGTTAATATTGGAAGCAAATCAAGTATTTTAAATATAATTTTGTTTCTTTGTATCTCAACATATAATTGCTAGTCCGGTTTGGGATGATAGTTTAAATTGACGTTTTAGACTTAATATAATTGAGTCTAAGCACGAGTAAAAAAAAAACAAATAGTAAATGTCATGACCAATTGACATCTTGTAAATATGAAAATGTAGAGTCTTGGAGGGAACGCGGAATGGAGCGGTTCAATGTGAGATATTATTTCTCAAACAATATGTTTTATTAGTGTTTTATTTTTAAAAATGGTGGGGTTTTTATCATAAAAC
>DVZL01005302.1:0-12173 GCA_018236625.1 Lasaia peninsularis
GCCAGACAGTTGACATTTTTACAGATGTACCTACTTCTGTTACCGTTATAATAAAAAATACTAAAAACAAAACAAGTATAAAGAAGCTCTCCATACAACAATCGTGATTTTCCTTGTTTTTAAAAGCTTTTATTTAACTTGTAATGTATGGGTGAAAGTATGTATGTTCGGGTGGAATCTTAGAACTTAATTTTGAAGTAGTTATCTTCAACCGATTGAGCCGAAATGTTGTATATACGTTTAGTTTGGATGACAATGCACGTAAAGGTACGTGACATTATTCTAAATCCAATATGGCGGACTATCAAAGATGGTGGAAGAGTTTTTTATACACGTCTACAATATGGGTATCGAATTTTTCTTCTTTTTACAGCGTTTAAATAACATATTATTATTTAAAAAAAATGTTTGGTCTAAATTTCTTTGTGCTGGAAACACTTATGTACTTTTTGATAATATATATTTTATTATGCTGTAACACATTTTTTTACAAATTTTTTAAGCTTAAACCTATTCCGGACGTAGACAAATACAAGAATCCTAGAAGATAATCTAGCCGCCATTGAGTTATAGAGGGTGTAACTAAAACGACTTTGATTTATGTTTTGTATATATTTAACTGTTTTGCTATTTTAGAAGGCCCAAATTAGTTTCCACTGCTCCGAATCGAATCATTTAATGTCTTTGTGGTTCACCAAAGCATGCTCGTAAATATATGCACAAACTGCGTAGTGCAAACTATTTTCTGGTAACAGCCAATACATATTATATTTATTTAAATAATTATATAATATATTGCATTATAGATTAATAATTTCTTCGAATAAATTAATTTAAACTACATGCTGTAGAGTGCCAGATGAATCTATGTTAAATGCACAATTAAACAAAAAATTACATTAAATTAATTTGCTAATTCCGCGAAAATAATTATTGTGATTATTGTAGCGTGCTTAAACAGAAGAAGCACCTTTTTTGTACTACATACAGTTTTATTAATTAAATTAATTTTATTTTTTGTTTGACTATGGGTTTCCGCAAAGTAACGCCTGACTATCAATTATCTTAAAATGTACAATTAATTACGGTTCTTAATTAGGTAAGAATTAATAACAATGTATTGCTTAAAATCACTTCGTAAATATTCCCCGTTGAGGAAAAATAATAAAAATAGTTTATTGTGGGTTAATCCTAAAACACAGACACTGTACCTACCAGAACAATTCCCTAAAACACAGAGACTTTTTGGTAGATCTTTTTAAGGTATACAATAAGTTATTTTGATTACATTTTTTTCATTTATCTCCTAGGGTTAATCTTAACTATAACATCGCCCTTGTGTCCCTTAAGTTCTTATTATTAGCCACAAAATGCAGATTATTCAATTTCAATTCACACTTCAACAGGTATTGTAGAATACTCACATGAAAAAAAGGTATAAAAACATACCGACACATCAAAAAACCCTACTTTTGAAGATGATTAGTAATGATCTTAATTATTATGGTTAGAATGAAAGAGAAATCAAGTTAGATCCACAGATTAAAGCAATAACGCCAGTAGACAATGTCGAGCGATATGCAGCCACAGAACAATAGAACCGCCCGAGGAGGAAACGGCCGTCAAAAGAATGGATTTCACTTTTATTTGATATTTTATCGTATTTTCCTCGTGTTATAAGCATCTCTGCCCTTTTGTGGATTTATGAGAATATCGCTTTGGTAAATGTGAACACTGGGAACCTAGTTCAGTATCCACAATGGATTTTATCGGTACTTATATCTTACATACGTTTTTTAATTAATTAGTTAATACATTTTCAGATGTTGATGGGATATTCCCCGTGTTGGTCCGGGTTCCATTGTAGAATAGGCCAACTGCCTTCCACCCAGGCAGCTCGTAAGGGGGGAGCACAGGGTCTATTGTCACCAACACCGTGACATTGACTAGGTGGTAGAGTCCTGCAACGACTCTCCCGGATTGGTACCATCGCCTTACCTATTCCTGTCACAATAGCGGCAGTGCTCACCATTGTCGTGTTCTGGTTTGAAGTGTAGGGTAGCTGGTAAACTTACTCACGCAAGAGGCTTACCATCCCAGCCTCAGCTTGGCAACGCACCATTTCCACCTTTGGTGTCTATGGCGACGTGTATTTCTTACCATCAGGAAATTCGTCTGCCTGTTTGCCTTCCAATATCATAAAAAAAACAATATCTTTTTTGATGTCGGATAATAAATTCTTAGAATTTACAGTCACTTAGTACTTCTACATCGTTAGAGCTTTGCCCTATAATATTTATGAATTATTAATAGAGTATATTTTGTATTACGAAAAAATATATATTTTCTTTACCAATTTCCTGCGGTACTTTCTCTTTGTTTTACTTTCATTATATCATATTATTTTAAGCGTTTTATCGTTACAGTAGACATAGTAAGCCTATTTTACTTATGACATATAAATTAAGCAATATAAGACTCTAAATGTCGGTCGTAAGATTGGATTTCGTTTATAAAAGTTTGCTAAAACTTTTTTAGAGCAAGTACAATTTGAACCTGAAAATTGAACTCCTTGAGTTAAGTAATAGAGTTAAAATTTATATAAAAACATTTTATCAAAAATCGTCTCAAAACGATTAGATACTGTAAGTGAAGCTGTGATCCTTTCAAGATAAATCAACCTCGTTTGGTGGTTGTAATAAAGACAAAGAAGGGCTTTTTGACTTGGCAGGGTGTCATGGCGGGCATCCCTCTCCCTGCGCTAAAGCTAAGCCTACCTGTTCGTAATGTTTTACAAAAACAATATCGTCAAGACCCTATCCTTGAATTGGTAGTCAGAGGTTCATTAATTATACTTACAAACAGATGTGATACCTAATATTAGGTGAAAAAATATATATAAGCCAATTAGTGTTTTTTGAACATTTTTATTTTATTATTTTAATATGAACAGCAAAAACAAAACAAAACTTAGATGATGATGAAGCAATTGAATTTAAATTTATGCAGTTTTGATTATTTTAAATAATTTGACACACCCGTAACGTCGCAGGGGTAACCAGAGGAACATACACATGCACCCACGATTTTCTACGATCGAGTCAGTCGCTATATCGGGCAAAAATGCAATATTTACAGTACCTCTGCCTATCCCCGAAGGAGTAGACAGAGGTGTGCTACTACATCCACGAAAAGTCCAGTAGATAAACTAGAACACCCACGATTGGCCAAGGTACTAGGGCACATGACGTGATAAGTGGCAAGCCTATCGCCACTTCGGGCACATTCCAATCCCGGGCAATATAATGTTTACTCAGAATAATCTGAAAAATATTTAAAAAAGTTGCCCGACCTGGGAATTTAACCCGGGACTTTACGCGGCTAACGGTCTTAACAGGCGACAGCCGTAACGTAACACCACAGAGACAACGATATTTTATTCAGATAAACTGATACAACTCTTGCCCTATATTAGTTGCCCTACCCGGGAAAATTAATCTTCGCATGACAACGTTTTTTAGGATATTTACATGCTCACAAAGTCTAGCTCGCCTTAGATTGGTCCAAGAAGCTGTTCGGAGATTGTAATCTCCTAACAGCGACCTGTATCCGCTATTAAACATTTATCTCATTCTCATAGGGTTGGCTATCTGACTTTCATGAAATTGATTTGTTATAACTTTGTTAACTTCACCTGTCGACCCGGCCAACTTTATACCATCTAAAATTGATAGCTGCTAAGAGTTGTATGGGAAACTTAAGTGTTATTCCTATCTTCTTTGAAAATTTTACCAGTTTTTTCATCCTTTAGATCTTTCTCCAGTTTTATCAAAAACAAAAATCAGTCTAAAAGATTCAGCCGTTGTTGAATTTTGTATATTAATTTTGTATAGCCTTCAAAATGGAGTGTGTGTAAAGGAGTGTTGGTTTCTTATCCTGACTGGCTATAGGCTTGGAAACGGTGGTAGTTTATGGTAGACAGGGTTAAAATAAGTCGGGTGTAAAATAATGTTTATAAATAATAAGATAATTATTGTATACTATATAAATTATTACAATAAATAAATAAAAATTATGTGTTAAAATATTTGCACACCACATTGTGGTAGAATATGTTGGTATAATAAAAATATTTACATAATTTTATATTTTTTTAAATTCAAAGCTGGTGCTTTCCTTGTGGTCATACATGTATAGATCTCATGGCAATTGGTTCAGTACCTTTTGAAATATGACCAAAGACAAGAAACAATTCATGTAATGGATGACATTTTCATATTACGTATCCTCTTCATCCAATTGGTCCGATTACAGCTCCATATTCTTAGGTTGGCTGTAACAAATCTATATGAGACGTAAGCAATGTCTTTTATGCATTTCTGCTTTTGTTAAATATAGATAGATATGATTGGTAAAGTGCTGTGGAGCAACTTGCCTTTTTTAGTATTCACTTATCATATTTTGCTGCCTTAGTTACATTGTCGTGTTCCGGTCCAGAGGGTAGGGTTGCACATCAGGCCTAACAGTTCGGCCACCAGCCATGCACCTACAACATCTATGGTGTTTATGGGTCACTGTAGAACCGTATGCTCGTTCGTAAAACCCTCCTCAAGCAGTTCGTATTTCCGCAGTTGTCTTTGAACAAAAGTTTTTACTTCCAGTTTTATTTGATAGACCAATTGCTAGCATAAAATGGTCTGATTAAGCATTCAGCTCGCTTATATTATATGCATGGTAGATGGTGGTGGTGCGCATGCGTGTGACCATCGACCGCTACCATATTTATGACCCTCATACTCCAATTTGCCGCTGGTCTAAGAGCTGAGCTATTGCACTGTTGACCTTGCCGGGTGTACTATTCTTGGAGACTTAGTTTAATTCGTTGTAGTAGGGCTTTTTGCGTTGGTATGCGATAACCCCACCATATGTTAGTGGAATAGTAATTTAGAAATATTAATGAATTTCTAGTAGTAGTAGTATAAATTAGTGGGAACACGTCAGTGCCCGCTACTGTCGTGTTCCAATTTGGAGGTAGAGTTAGTTAGTAAAATTTAATTTAGTCTACATTTCCAACTTCTGGTTAGCAAAGCGTTGTTATCTTTGGTGTTTGCGAGCGAGTTTATGAGACTTTAGATTGTAGATAATATTTTTCATCTCCTTAAAACAAACATTGCTTTAGGATTTCTTAAGAGATATTTTCTCACATCATACATTTCTGTTGTAGATATAATAAAAAAAAATTACAAAAAGTATAAAATTTATAATTGCAAGGAGACTCTTATATTGTAAACATGATTTTTTGGTGTTTTAAGAAAATGATAAGAAGGGATCCTTCATTCGCGAGTCGTTCTGTTTAATTTCACCCATCAACAATTTGTCCTTAGTGTTCATTCCACTTAAACTGTTATATCCAAAATATTTTTTTGATAGCGATATTTTTTGTACTTAATACAACAAACAACCTCGTATGTAAGAAAATAAACATTGATTATGCTTCGTCATATAACTTTGTATACGCCGGTATTGCAGCCCCTTACATGTGATACAAGTACAACCGCAATAAATAGGTTTACGCCAGCCATGTTATATTCTTTACAAGCCTAAATAACATGGTTATCCGGTAAACATTCTCGATATTTACTTTCTACAACATTATTGTTGTTACTGACGTTATTATTACATAACTTTATCGTTTGAACTAAATCTAAAATTATTCATAATTTCAACGAATAAATTTTTGTTCTGATTAAAAAAGACATGTACGTCATAACGTACATGTCTTTTTTTTAGTTATTACCTTTAGTTTATGTTTCTTAATAGTTTAACTGAGTTTAAATTATCATATATTTAATACTTTACTGCTGTTTTACAAAATGCGTAAAGAAAAATTAAAAAAATGTACAAAAGGAGGGCTCATCTCTAAGTATGACCCTGTGGTTGGTGTCCATCTTTGACGCACGAGGTTTCCGGTTTGATTCTCGGTGAACTTGTTCTATGGGCTTTTTCAATTTATCTCAAAAAGAGGGTGCCCGTCATTGGATATATCACCGACATGGTGACGCACCTAGCGCCCGTCACATCATGGGACCTAATATCGAAGGCTAATCGTGGGTGCATATGTATCTCTGTCTACCCTTTCGATTTATGGTGACGATATATATTTTTTAAATAATTACGCGTACAAGTACGGACAAGTACGCGTGTAAGTACGTAGCTTCGTGTGGATCAAATAAACAGAACTTCAATTTGTTATCGTTGAATTGTTTTATAATGTTTGAGAAAACTTTGAAAAAGCGGTGAATTTCTATAAAGTCATGTACAAGCTATGGTCTGACATAGATAAACAGGGACGTAGAGAAAATTTTTACGTTTATGTAAGCGACTGTGGATGGCTGTAGCTACCTGGGGAGAAATAGGTTTACCACGACCAAATAGCTCGAGTGTTATCCAAGGGTGGTATCAAGAGTCTCCGGAAATGGCGCCTATGTATGAAGCTAGGCATGAATGTAGGTATCGTGACACTCGATACTCTCTGCCTATCAAGGAAAATGAAAATTATTTTGCCAAATATGTGTGTTTAAAAATTGCTAAAAAAATAAGAGTTTTTAATTATACGAACATAGCACCATCCTTACCCTGTGATAGCACTATGTGGTGTGCAAATATTTTTACACAATTTAAAATACAAAAACCAGGCAAAATCCTAGACTAGGTCGAATTCTAGTACATGAACTCGGGTTTTCTAAAGATGTTTTTCTTTACCGTTTCCGTACCCGGAAAATGAACTTGGCTTATTATTAAATGATGCCTGAACCTCGACTGCCACAATGGAAATCTGAAGCGCTCATCACGACACCATCGGAGATCAATCATTCTGATCGCTTTGAATATGAGTTTTATTACAGTATTGGTGTTCGAATGTATCACCGCTGACAAATTACTACCAAGCTTTGGTGTGGTTTCGGCCGCCCCTTTACTCGATAACAATCTTTAATTCATCTATGAGAATGGATAGACAATGCCTACGACATCTTCAATAATTAACATGAAAGGTTGATTATCAAAGACTGAACTGACTGATTGTAATTTGATAATATTTTGAAACTAAAGTTTTAAAAGCATTTACTTGTTTTGTCTAGAGATACTTCTTCGTTTTAAGGTACTGACACACGTGCTCAAAAAAATTCTTACACAATTCCGTTGCAACCAATATGATTATTATATTGAGTTCTGTACAGATAGCCCTGTCACTATATCTTAGTACATCCATTTACTATATCTTAATAGAAAGCTCGTTGCCAAATAGCACGTGTGTTCGTACGTTTGCTTTAAGCATGTTTATTTATGAGTATGCTAAAAATAAGTATGCCTATCACTGGCAAATGTGAACAGTTGCAGAGCACGCTTGTTTTAAGCATGCTAATAAGCATGCTCATTCTTGAGCACGTGTGTCCGTATCTTTAGCCTATTCCTGTTTCTATATCACTCGATGTTTTGTCTAGAGATTGCCTATTATAAATCTCTTCATTGAAAACTTAATCACCGAACTTGTTCCTACTTCAATCCCGTTCCCATGTCAGTCTAGTTTTGTCTAGAGATTATAAGTATTTTCAATATAAACTGAATAATAGAACTTCGCTTAGTCTGTCAACTATGTTTTATCTAACAAAGAAACAAACAAACAATAAGGAAATGAAATTGAACCTTATCATATAATAGCTATATATCATTATATTTCATGAATTATAGCCAAATTTAGATTTTGGGTTTATTCCCTCTCCCACGGATCGCTCTTAAGTAAACGGGATAAAAAGTAGCCTATAACCTCGGAATATAAGTTAAGCGCTAGGCAAATTTCATTACGATTACTTCAGTAGTTTTAAGGTGAACGCGGCCAGGATACAGACATACCGACCAAAAATAAAAATAAATGTATTCTACTGCCTATTTCAAGTCACTTAGGTCTATTTTTTTTAAATACCTTCAATGTACAGTATTCATTCTTCTATAGTTTTATTTTATAAGTACGAGTATATATAGAAGAATTAGCTGCCGTACGTAACGTAACGTATATATAGAAGAATTAGAAGCCGTACGTAACGTAACTTATATATAGAAGAATTAGCTGCCGTACGTAACGTAACGTATATATAGAAGAATTAGCTGCCGTACGTAACGTAACGTATATATAGAAGAATTAGCTGCCGTACGTAAAGTAACGTATATATAGAAGAATTAGCTGCCGTACGTAAAGTAACGTATATATAGAAGAATTAGCTGCCGCACGTTGTCGTGCCGCACGTAATACGAGTAGCCACGGCCACGCTTGCTGTGGCTAAAGTTTTTGTGACTGCTGCGCTACAAATTGTGGTGTAAGCTATATCGTAAGGGTTCCGTCCCCAAAGGGTAAACATGGAACCCTATTACTCGGACTCGGCTGTCCATCTGTCTGTTTGTTTGTCGCCAGGCCGTATCTCGTCAACCGTAATAACTGGATAGTTGAAATTTTCACAGTTGATGTATTACTGATACCGCTATATCAACAATTACTAAAAACAGAATAAAAAATATATTGGGTGCCCCCATACAACACCGTACGGAACCCTTCGTGCGCGTGTCCCATACGTAAGTACCTACGTGATGGATTTTTTCATTAATTACAAATGAGTTTAATCATTAATCATAATTATTATTTTAATTAAGAATTTGTGGTCTAAAATCTGTTTTGACGTCTAGTAAATTAATTAAGTTACCAATCAGAATGTTGTAACGATGGAGGCATTATTAATATCGTAAAAGCAATTTATGTAGTTTCACCGAGAGCCGGACCCCCGCGGTGATCTCTGATAACTTGGACGTAAAACTTCGCCCCGCCCGCTGTAATCACGACCCATTGACTCATATTTGCAATTTAAATCGCAAACTTTGGCTCTTTGTCAATTTCGGAAATATTAAAAGGCCTCGTTGGGCTAGTGGTACGCGCTTTGGACTTCCATTTCGGTAGTCCCAGATACAAACCGCATCATGTACCAACGAGTTTTTCTAAATTATTAAGTATATTTAAGAGTGCTCTTACAGTAAAGGAAAACACCTTGAAGAAATCACGGACTTGTGTCTGATATGGTGATGGACTTGCCACCTGTCATATCATGAGACCAATCGTCGGCTAATCGTGGGTTTCTCTGCTTAACCCTTTGGGGATATGGGCGTGACGATATTTTTTATATTAAACATTACATTTATGTAAGAGATTAATTATTTTCTTTTACCGTAGTGTTTCCTGAAGCTGATGTTTTCAAAACAAAACCGTCCAATTTATACCTAATATTGAAGTGGAAGTTGATGCTTACAGTAAGTTCATGTTAATAATGCAGTGTTTCTTTACTCTCTGGCCCATTAACCAATAAAATCAATGATAATTGGAAGTCCAAGTTCACAGGGACTACTTGTTTGCTTAATAATAATACAACGTTATCCTGATGAAACACTGCATTCCTAACACAAACGTACTATAAGATATGGCGTATGTAGTTATAGACACTAGAAATACAATTATCCTAGTAAATATGGGGCAGTAAAAAGGAAATCTCATATTTAATGCTTTATTACGTAGGACAGGCCATCCACCTCCTTACCTGGTATCTAGTATAAAGGGAATAAAAATTAAATAGTTTTAGTAGTGGCTATGAATTATATAAGTAATATACCAAATTTAGAGTGAATTCATTTCAAGCTGTTCTATGATACAGAATCGGTTATTTTATGTTCGAAGTTGGCAAGGGTAGCGATTGTATTGTTCGAGGTTTGGCTGAGCGTTTGGTAACAGGAACGGGAATATATGTCTTGGGTGGCAACTGTCTCATGGGTTCCGACCTGACGGGTTCTACCAGAAATATGTATCCTATTATTTCCTTCCTTTTTTACCTGCTATTCTTTTTTTAATGTTAATTTTTGTGTAATGTAAATTTAAATTATTTTTAATGTCCTATGGACCTTGTGTCTAAAAATAAAGAATTAACCTGATTATTACCAACAACACCATTGGTGGTAGAGTGTTACGAGTATGCGTACGATAATGACATTGTTGTGTTCCGGTCTAGAGGGTAGCCAGTAGATGTGCATATTAGACCTAACACTCCAACAATAGGACAGAGATGCACCTATAACATTATGTGTCTATAGACCAACTTATAGACTGTTGTCTTTTATCAGAAAAAACGTGTATTTGCTGATGTATATTATCATATTTGCGGAACATGTGTGTTAAAAATGTTTATAAGGTATTACACCAAAATGTTATACCACATTGTGTGCAAATATTTAAACAAATTACACTAGTTTATAAAATTTAACTTTTTTTTATACCCAGAAACAAATGTATGTTAGTCTACCTTCCTTAAGCCTAAAAGGGTTAACAGAAATTGTTTATCACGTCATAATTTCTTCCTACAGTCCAATTTTTTTTGACTATCTTACGTTGTGACGACTTTTATTGTTTTTTCGTTCGATTCAAACAACCATTATCTTGCTTTAGATTGATTTAAAATATCAAATAGGAAGTGAAAACGAAGTTATGGTTGTTTTTGTTACGTTTGTGGACAGTTTATATTTTCAAAAAAGAGAAAACCCTTTGTAGAGTCGTTAAATATCCATATCTTCATTATTTTGCATTTTCCGTTGCAAATCAAAAATTAAAGTGAGTGCCTCATGTGTTTTTCCAAAGAGGTAGAATTGTCTTACTTCAGTGGTCATCAGGAGAAAATGTTTACCTTCCATTTCGTTCATCAACGCTATAGAAAGTACCTACCTAGTAATCATGAAAATTAATGTTACTTTTGTTTTACGAAAACATTGGGATATACTTATTAATAAAAAACATAAGGCAAGTATTATATATGCCATAAGTCCGCCTGTTACGAAGCCTATTTTATATTCGAAAGATCTCCCAAATCCAGTTTTTCCGGATAATTCGAGTGCAAGTTTACAGTATGACAATGAAAGTTATGTTTAATTTAAATCGATTTCTAATGAATTTCCACTTCAAGAGAAACCTCCACAATTAATTAACCAAGCCGAATTAAATGATATTATACGAGATTTACGTTATCAAAATCTAAAGCACAGCTTAGAACAATGGAAATTATTATGACCATACCCAAAAGTGACTTTTTTCAGAAACAGAAGTAAAGTTTACGCGGAATTTTTCAAAAGGGAAGGTGAATATTTTTATTATTGTGCTGATGTCCTGAAGGAATTTTTTTACTTAAAGATTCATTTTCTGCACTTGCATCTAAATTTTTCCCTGAAAACGTGGGAAGTAATGAGTGATGAACAGAGGGAACATTTTCCCCAAGATTTACAGGTTTTTGAAGAACAACATCAAGAATTTTGGAATGAAAACATGTTAGGGGACAATTGTTGGACTATTATAAGAGAAACTAATTAAAATATATATAAAGAGAAGGCAGAAATTAGTCATATTAAACTGTTTTTATGTAATAATACCAAAATTATGTATTCCCGTTAAGTAAATAAATATTTCTTAAACTAGACGTGACAGAATTTTTTTATTATTTTTTCTTGATAGTTTTACCTAAATGAATAATGAAATAACATCTTTCAGCTGGGGTATAAAAACCGTGTAAACTAGTGTTATTCATGTTATTATTACTATTATTATAGACTAATTTACTAAACATTTATGTACTGCACATTTTATACGGGCGGGACTCTTGACCGTTTTTCTGTGAACGGCTACAAATTAATATTCGTATTATCTTACGAAATGTAGGCAACATCCCTAATTGATGTATTGCTACGAAACTTCGTGCAGGCGGCAAGTTGGTCCCTTGGGCCCAGCGCTAACGTTAGCTTGTAATTTATTACGTAAACACACGTTTTGCACTAGTGTGAGTGTGTGATATCTATATAAATAAATGAAATTGGAGTGTCTGTATGTAATATTAAAATAACCGCTTATTACTAAGTGCAATTATGTACATTTACATAATAACAAATATGTACATTTACAAGGTACATACACCAAAATAGTATTTTTTAGAATTGTTGTCTGTCTGTCTATCTGTCTGTTTGTCTATTTGCACCCGCTAATCTCAGAAACAGCTGGATCGATTTTGACCGGACTTTCACTGGCAGACAGCCAATTTAATAAG
>DVZL01005303.1:0-12170 GCA_018236625.1 Lasaia peninsularis
AATTTCAAATTTGGTTTTGACCAGACTAAGGTCGTAAACGTCATGCTCATTATTAAAGATGTTTTTTAAATTAATCAACTATTCTACTGCAATAAATAAAATTTGATTGTTTGTAGCTAATATTAAAAGAATGGCATTTACGAAGTGCATATGTATGTTTACAAGGTAAATATATAAACCTGACTGTTCGGCTTCGACTCGACTTGGCGGGGACACTGCCGTGCCCCCAGATAAATATCGTCATGACTTCGAAGGCGTAGGGGGTACATACTTATGTCCCACGGTTAGTCGACGATATCAAGGCAAATCGAACCCGGGACCTCTAGCATCAAAGTTGAAGAACAACTACGCTCTACCACAAGGGCGACTATATTATGTGATATATTTTCAGTATGTGAAATGAATAAAATCTTTTATACAAAGTTATTATAAGATATAATATTAATTTGACAAAAACGCTTAAAAATAATTGTTCCACAAACCAATCTCTTTAGATTTATAACTGTGATATCATTTTATTTGTATATTACATTAAAAAATGAGATAAAATATAAGCTTGCTGATTTTTTTTCAGTGGTAGATTAGAAAATTACATAATACAAATATTAGTTTTTCCAGTTAATCTAAAAACATGACGTCACCTGGGGGTTTATGCCTGACTAGTTGTATCCATGACTTCATCCACGTTCTTATTTATTTTTTTAATTTACACGTTTCTAAAACAAAATTTTAATTCTAAGTATCCTAACCTTTTTCTAAAATAAAATTCGAAAAATACAAAAATAGCTTAAGCCATTCTTTATTACAAAAGCTGTCTACCAGTGAAACTCCCGTCTAATTCGATCCAGCCGTTTCAGAGATTAGTGGGTACAAACAGACAAACGGACAAAAACTAAAAATAATATCATTTTATTATATGTATGTATTTATTGTATACTGACACTCCAATTTTATTTATTTTATAATCGATTTATTTATTTTATATTTTAGGTATTCATTGAAGTGACATTGATTTTTTTTATTCATGCTTAATTTCCCAAAGAAAAGTTGGTAAAAATTTCCACGAACCAAATTTTTTAATTCATAAAAATTCTACTTTATGAATTAAAAAATTGGGCATTTAAATTTTTTTTTAAAACAGGATACTTACTTTTTTTCACGCCGTAAATAACGTCCGGAATGTGCACATTGCTTTGCAAGTTTCGTTCTTATGCCGGCACTGTATCTAAATACTAGATTATTTCAAACGCTGGCCAGCTTTTTTTAATAATTACATTCACAAGCAAAAGAAGTGTTAAAAGTTACATTCATCTGAGAATACGAGGTGGGAGTACTTCATCTTCGTTATTAAGTTAACTAAAACTTCACTGCTCGATCCCAACCTGGTTCATTATAATGGATGATGGAGTGATACTCGAGAGAACTTCTTGCTGATATCTAATCTTTGGTGGACAATTCATGAAATGTTAATCTATACAAAGTTAAAAAATTGGAGTTTTTGTATGTAATATTAAAATAGCCACTTTTTACTAAATGCATTTACAAGATACATAGACGTAAACAACATTTTTTAGATTTTTTGTCTGTCTGTCTATTGGTCTGTCCGTCTGTATGTTTGTACCTGCTAATCTCTGAAACAGCTGTATCGATTTTGACGAGACTTTCACTGGCAGACAGCTAATGTAATGAGAAACGGCTCAGGCTACTTTTATTTTAGAAATGTATAAAATAAATTATTAATTAAAAAAAAGCGCGGACGAAGTCGTGGGCACAGTTAGTGTTAAATATAATTTAAATTCCCCTATAGTTTGCTGTCGAGCGAAGTTGGTGTCCGGATTTCACGCACGAGGTCCCGAGTTCGTTTTCCGGGTAACTTAATTTATCAATTTTTTCAGTTAATCAGAAAAGATTACCAGATTAAACTGACTATTCAAGTTAAAAAGCCGTTACAATGTTCAGTGAAAACATTTCTCGAATGGGTGTTATCATCAGCATTGCTAATAGAATAGCCCCCGGGCAAAGCTTTGTAGTTCTGTATTAAATATTCTTCTTTGTGTAAGTACTGAGGAATAAATTTAATAGAAATTTTCATAAGCTAGAACAAATTCAAACAATATTATTACAAAATTATAAATCAGCATTTCGTGTCACAATGTTAGTTGACATACTCCTTCGAAACTGATAAACAAATTTTGTTGAAGCTTGATGCATGCTTGTTGAAGTGGGCATCACTTGGTAGGTCCGAGAATAAGTTGTTATCTATTATTGCTTCCCGGAACCCCACCACTAAAACTTAAACTTTAAGGCGTTGTATTAAAGTTTAAATCGACTTTTATGTACGAGTGTTAATAAAAATCTTTTATATGGAAATATTTAAAAAAATATTTTTGGACCTTTTAAGGCAATTTTTAAAATTTTTCTATAGTCGGAGATCCAGCAACAGAATTCTGTAATTATCGAGTAAATGTTAAAAATCACGATATTACGATTTATATTTAAGACTAGCTGTGCCCACGACTTCATTCACATTTAAATTTAATTATTCATATACCATACGCGGGGCCACGTCGCGTTCAATTGACCAATTCCCAGCTTAAGCTGAACCCCATTTAATAACAGTTCGATATGATACCAGAGCTCTTTTTAAATTGGAACATATTACATGATTGGCATTTGTTACTTCAACCACAACTTCTTTATTTGGGAACTGATTTAAATGAAATAAATATTAAATGTTAAGTGAAGGCCATCGCAACATATTTTTGAAAACTGCATCTAAATCGGTTCAACTGTTTCTGAGATTGAGATAAATATACAGACATACGGACAAAGTAAAAAAAAATGTTTTGAATTCTCTTAATCTCATAAAGCCCGCTCATTATGGTTTTTTTTTAATTCATGTTTAGACAGCGATCAATTAAAGTTCTATTGACATTTATAATATTCGTTATTTAAACCTAATGTTCGAATTGATGGCGCGAAAACTGTGCGGTAAAAACATGCTAGTGTGGGTTGACCGGATGGTTAGTGGAAATATCCGCCCAGCGATCACTTGCAGGTGTTCGACCACACACATGAGACTACACTGCAACCAGATGCAGCATACAGGTCAAGGTTGTATTTCTTAAAAAATATTCCAGCACTTCTAAATATTAATAGGTGAATTACTTTTAGAGCATTAAAGACTTAAAATCCCTACTTCCGTACTAATAATATAAATTCTGTCATTCTGATAGACATAATCTGTCTGTTACGCTTTTGCACCTAAACCACTTCATGATTTTGATGAAATTTAATACCTACAGACATAGAGTTGACCTTAGGGAAGAACATCTAAGGCTACTTTTTAACCGATTACATTTAAAAAAATTCTAATACTTATTACGTAAAAACAGGGTATTAGAAAAAATTCTCCCCTTTGAAAGTTATCTGTTTAAAAGCTAGTTTGATATAACTATTTGCGTTGAAGCTAGTGGTATCAAAATATTTTTGTCTTGTCTATTATCCAATTTATTTATGAGATGAATTTTATTACTTATTCACGCCAATTCTCCCCGAAGGGGTAGGCAGAGCAAGCATATCCACGACTCGTAAGTCCTGTAAATAAACTAGAACACCCACGGTTAGCCAAAATACTAGGGCCCATAATCTAACCTTATTTTATCCTTAAAAACTATTGAAACATATTTTATCAGGTGAATTATTACGATACGAGATTGACATGTGAACACTTAAGTTAGTGTCTAGCAACAATTGATAGGGGAAAAATAAGTTTTCACAAAAAATCTTAAAATACTGAAAGTGAGGCTATTTTTTTAACTTTGATGTAAAAAAATATTTTAAAAAAATTATCCCGGAAGGGGTTGGCAGATGTAAGGCTTATCAAATTACGATTACCCGAAGATATTGAATCTCATTGGTGGCAAGTCTGGCAAAATCTCTGGCAACGTTAAGTTTTTCAATTGTTAATCTAATTAAACTGATAAGAACAAGTTGCCTTATCTGGAAATCAAACATGAGATGTATTGTATGTTCAACCAAAATGGGGATCAATTTATGCTTAAAAATTACATATAGTACAATACAGGCTTAGTATCCCCACTTACAAAGCGAGAAAGACTGGAATTAATTAAAATTTATCTTTTTTTTTTCGAATCTACACAGCGAAGAAAACAAAACCAAAACTATTAAAATATTTAAAAAGTTCCAAGCTCAGAACAGATAATAAAAAACATACCTTTTTCAATGTTCAGTAAATCCCGTGAAAAACTTTTATTAACAACACAAGAACACCAAAGTAATCACGTTTATTTACTATCGTAAATTTAGACTGTTCGAGATTGAATGTTCATTCTTACAAACTTATAAAATGAGAAAACTCAAACACACGTGTATTTGAAATAAAACTTAATAGAAACTTATTACAATTTAACACGAAAAAAAAAATTCAAATTTGAATTTGAAAAAAGAATTCGTGTTCGAATGTTAAAGATCTTTTTCACTTGCGTCACGATTTTTCCGGCAGAAGGCGGGTGTTTCATACAGTACACAGTCACCGACTACTCGATTTTCTTCGAGCTGTAATGGCCGCAGATTAACATTTTTTTAACGTATTTTTCATTTTTCTTTATTTTTATGTAAAGATAATAAGAATAACAGATATCTCAATAGCTACGTAGTCTAACGCTCAAATTGTTTACAGTGCGTAATCTAAGGTTCTATATATTTCAATTTTGAATCAGTCATTTTCAGGGTTCCATACACAAAGGACTCTATAACTAAAACTGTCTGTCATCAGGTTCTATCTCATGAACCATTATGAATTTAAAATGTAATTGAAATTTTCACAGATGATAATATATTTCAGGCAGGTGCACTCCATATTGACACATAAGCACTGTTTACGCTTTGAAACAGGATGTGCTTTGATATATCTAATTAAACTCCGACATTTCATCTGTCATGATCACATAATCTATGAAACTAAATAAAAAAGTAACTTCACGCTTTAATCATCCGGAGGGGTAGACAGAGATGTGCTGGTATATATCCACAACTATTAAGTCCAGTAGTTAAATATTTATTTATATAAATATTATGTGTACGTTACTGTTACGCCAACTGCGTCTTAGCTGTTAGCCGCGATAGGTCCCGGGTTCAATTCCTAGGTTGGACAACTTTTCTTAAATGTTTGTCAGATTATTCTGAGTTAGCAATACATTGTCCGGGATCGGAATGTGCCCGAAGTGGCGATAAGCTTGCCACCTAACACATAATGGGTACTAGTACCTTGGCTAATCGTGGGTGTTCTAGTATATCTACTGGACTTACGAGTTGTGGATATACTAGCACAACTCTGCCTACATCTTTGAGGATAATAGGCGTGAAGGTACTTTTGAATGTTACTTACGTTTCTAATAAAACATCTTTCCTATACCATACATTTAGTAATACATTACGGTTTTAAATCGATTGCCGCAGTGAAACTAGGTTTGATGCGGTTAATTGATGACCTTAGGGTTGGCATTTTAACTGAAAACTTCCCGATTCACACGACACGGGAACAAGGATGACAGGCATCAACAAAAACCTAACATGGGTTCTTTTATATGTATAACTAGCAGCCCATCCCGGCTTCGCACGGGCATAATAATATAATAAAAGAAAATACACAACGGTCAGTGAGTTTGTTGTACAGTAATGGTTCCGATGGCTGACAAAATAATGTTGACTCCCTCCCGTACCTCTTCAACGCATAGCGGCGCCGAGCGGAGTTTTTTCTTTTATTTAAACTCGTGATATCTTTTGAATGGAATATCCGAATTGAATCATTTAAAAGGTGATATGAAGGTATTTAAGTAGCCTTAAATAATGATTTATTTATTTTGATAAGGATTAATACCTAAGTACGAATAAAGAGCCTTTTCTAGCGGTGGTATTTTAATTATTTTTTTTAAATAAAAGGACGCTTATTGTGACGTAACTATAAAAGATAGAGATATGCTGTCGCGACCTTTTTTATAGATAGTGATGTGTCCTGAAAAATTGTAATACATCATTTTGTTCTATCATTAATAGTTTTTGCAGCGCACGCGATGGAAGGAAGTTTTTTTGTTTATTTTTTACACCTTGGTTTAGATTATTTAAGTTTTAGTAAGCATACGTAATTTTTTTGAAAATGAAACATCGCCTATGTTACTCGGGAAGAGTGTAGCTTGACAACAGTGAAAGAATTTTTAAAATCGGTCCAGTAGTTAAGCCTATTCATTACAAACATACAAACAAACAAACAAACAATCAAAAAAATATTAACTCTTTATATTATTAGTTTAGATAATAGTTATTTTTCAAGAAATATTAAAGTTTTGTTAGCACTATTTCGGCACAACTTGTGGTTGATTCGACCTAATGCACAAGTCTACTAGATGATTCTTGTAGAGCAATCAGATTCAACTAACTTTTGTGCTAGAATTAGTTCTTTTTTGTGCTAGAAGCCTGTTGTATAAATTTATTATTTAAATTGTTTTTTCGCCTTTGATTTCAAGCGCAGTATACCTGAGTAATGCAGCTTGTTCTTACAAGTATTTTCAGTTTATCTGAATAACATAATGTTGGCTTTGATTGGATTTAGGTCAATATGGCGATAGAGAAATCCTTAAATATATACCAGAATAAATTTAATGAACACCCAGACCCGGAAATACAGACATCTATGTTTATGTTATTTTTTTTATGATAATGAATGGCAAACAAGCAGACGGATTTCCTGATGGTAAGAAATACAAGTTGCCTATAGACACCAAAGGTGAAAATGGTGCGTTGCCAACTTGAGGCTGGGATGGTAAACCTCTTGCGTGAGAAAGTTTACCGGCTACCCTACACTCCAAATCAGAACACGACAATGGCGAACACTGCCACTATGGTGGCCGGAATTGGTAAGGTGGTGGTACCAATCCGGGCGAATCGTTGTAAGACTCTACCACCTAGTTAGGTTGGGTTTATTAACTAGTTGTGCCCGCGACTTCCAACGCGTTTTTATTTAATTATTTTATTTTACTCATTACTAAAATAAAATTCTAAAATAAAAGTAGCCTAAGCCGTTCCTTATTAAATTGGCTGTCTGCCAGTGAAAGTCCCGTCAAAATCAGTGGGGCCGTGTAAGAGGTATAAACAGAAAGACAAACTGACAGTCATAAAATTATAAAAAAACACTGTTTTGGTATAAACATAATATTAATATTGATATTACATAGAGGCACTCCAATTTCATTTATTTGTATAGATTGCATTTATTAGCTTTCTCACACATATAAAGTTATTCGAACTATACTGGCCCTATCCATACCGAAACACGACAGTGTTAAGCACTGACATAGTGACATAAGGTTAACCTAGGTATTTAATGAATAAACAGTCACGCACCAAATGCATAAAAATATTTACTGTGTATTAAAGGCGGTCGTAAAGTAGGTAGATAACGAACAATCGCTCTCAAACCACAATTGGGTATATTCCACACGACCGCCGCAGAACAATGCATATGCATTTTATACGACCTTCATTAAACACTACGTTTACGCAGGGCTGCCAATCACAGACGATCTAAATAGAAATACCAGCTGCCCTGTGCCTGTGTCCTGCGGGGTTAGAATGTGCACTATCGTCGCGACTCGAAAATTATACTAAGTTTTTTTGAGTTTGACATTTTGGATCGTGCAAAACGACACGACTGTGTCTAGACGATAGTGTACATTTTAACCCATCGGGCGAACTTCGCAACGCAAGCACTTAACGGACGAAAATTTTGTTAAAAACCTAAATAATCAAAAAGATTCACTTTTAAATTTAATTTCATTCCTGAACGACTTTCATATCAAATTAAAATTCTGTTAAACAAACAAGAGTGATCTGAGACTTTTATTATCGTATTTACAGCTATCGCACAGAAAAAGTTTTACCAACAGGCCGTCGATTAATCGTGTACGAAATCGCTGATGCATTTTTTTCAATCTTATTTTTCAAAAATGAAGTTAAATTAAAGAATTAATTGGCAACCCTGACCACAGAAGGCAACATTTTCAACACACATAATTCGAACAAACGAGAATGTTATTGATTTCAGTCCCGATCAAGGTTTTATATTTCTAGAATTTCGTTTTACAAAATTTAAATTTAAATCCAAGTTTATCAAGGAATCATTGCAGAGACATACTGAAAGAGGCTTAAAACACTCGATCGGTAACGCACCCTTAACGTGTTTGGTGTCTATGCCTTGCCATCATGAAATCCGTCACTAATTTTCCCTTCAATAATATTCCATTACCTACTATAAAAATCTAATACATCGCTCTCTTAGAATAAAAGTGTCAATCCTTTATCTCTTAGAATTCCATTTTACTTAATGTTTTTTTAATAATCAATATCGAACCGGAACAACACAATATCTTTTTGACGGCAGGAATAGAGGGGGTGGTGGATCCCGACCCGGGTAATTTGTTGCACAGCACTCTGCCACCAGCCATCTTGATAGTGACCCAGTTAACCTATGCTCGCCTCTTACAAGCTACCTGGTAAGAAGGCAGTTGGTCTATTCTACGCAAAGGACCCGGACCAGCAGAGGGCAAAATAATTGTAAACTACTCAGGAATGTAATCGAAATCGAAATTGCCACCTGTCCTCATATTGTCGGCTAATCGTGGGTGAATATGCACATCTGCCTACCCCTTCGGGAATATAGGCGTGGTAATATAAGTTTAGTTGGTCTATAAAACGAATAGTATGAGGTAGACATATCGCTATAAACGATGTGTTGTAAATCTATCAGTAATTTGTTGGCATCTAATAATAAACCGGCTGGAGACGAACCGACGACCGGTCGCGGTCCGCTGCGCCCGCACACAAACCAACCACTGCGACATTACATTCTTTGCTTTTGTTACAACAGTTTTAGCTATCCACATTTTTAAGTAAAAACGCAGATGAAACCTTTCATGTTAAGAAATCTCCATCGTCCAACCGTATCCCGTTTCTAAACTCTGTGGTGTAACGGTACGGCTATCGCCTGTTAAGACAATTAGTTGCGTTAGGTCCTGGGTTCGATTCCCAGATCGGGCAACTTTTTTGGAACGAAGTTCCTTATTGCGCGTTGTGAAAGGGGACTAGACGGAAAAAATTCTTACGAAAAGTTGTCACGACACTTTTTCCGGCGACGACATAAACACAATGGTTTTTGCTATAGTAACCACTGTGTTTATGTCGTTGCCAGATTAAGCTGTGCGGCCGTGCGCATGTTTCTCTGTCTGTCTCTCTCTTAAAGAAAGCAAGCAGATATTTTCATTTTTATTTCACATGGAACAGTGTGGTGTCGCAACGATTATTAAAAAAAAAATCGTAAACTTCGTTCCATCCTGGTGTCCCTTGACACCTCCCAAGTTTTTTTAATTTTTTTTTCATATTAATCTGAGTAAGCATTGCCCGGGATTGGAATGTGCCCGAAGTGGCGATAGGCTTGCCACCCTGAGCAGCTTTGGCTAAGCGTGTGTGTTCTAGTATATCTACTGGACTTTTAAGAGTCGTAGAATACTAGCACACCTGCACTAACTACCCCTTCGGGGATAATAGGCGTGAAGCTACTTTTTATATCAAATCAAATTGGGATTGCTACCTAATAGATTTGACAAGGACGCCAGTTTTTACATAGCAGCCCCCCTTCTGCATATCAGAAGGGAAATTTCTTGATTAGATCGAATTCGAATTCTCGAATCCAGGTTTTCCTATATCGTAAAAACGCTTAGAACATGTATTTAAGTTCTAACCACCAATTATTTTGTGATATTAAGAAAAACATTTCCTAAAATATTAAAGACTGGCTTCGCCCGCAACTTCATCCGCGTTTTTATTTAAGTAATAATTATTTTATTTTATACACTTCTAAAATACATTTCTAAAATTAAAGTAGCCTAAGCTTATGCTTATTACACCTATAGTTATCTACCAGTATAAGTCCCGTCAAAATTGGTCCAGCCGTTTCAGAGATTAGCGGGTACAAACAGATAGGCAAAAAATCTAAAAACTATTATTTTGGTATATGTACCTTGTAAACATACATGAGGGTAATATTAAAATAACAGCTCTAATGTTTACAAGATACATGTACCAAAATAGTACTATTGTACCCGCTAAGCTCTGAAGCAGCTGGACTGATTTTGACGGGACTTTTACTGGAAGATGGCTGATGTAATAAGAAATAGCTTAGGCTACTTTTGTTTTAGAATTTAATTTCAGAAATGTATAAAAATAAAACGCAGGAGCTCAACGTCACGGGCTCAACTAGTTGAAAATATTTTTGAAAGAGCCAACTGATTTCGCTTTTTACGGCATCACCAGGGCTAAAACTAAAGAAGGTACCTTAAGTTTTATATTATGTGAAAGTTTCACCAAGATTAATAAACTCTCTTTCTGCTAGTTTTGTAGAGTTGACGAAGATAAGACAAACTAGCCTTGTGAGAGAGAGATAGCCCGCCCTATGAACATGAGATAGATTATTAATGCTAGGGATAGATGGTTGTTAGGATTCTAACACTCAGATAGTATATTTAGCCTCACGTTCGAGACTAATAAGCCATCTGAAATAAAACCGTAAGTATGTGAATACACCAGACATATTATCTGTCAATATGAGACCATAACTTCTAGCTAGGAACCATAAATATTAAATACTTTCGGAAATGAACAAATAATAATGTGTACCATCGTGGTACGCCTTTTGAATACAAACCACAGAGCAAAGCGCGCGCGTCCTTAGATCTCTGCGGCGGGCGTCACGCTTCGCCGCCCGCCCTAGACGTACCTCCCTTTATCCTACTCCATTTTATCTATTGACAACCTTACGACAAACAAAATAAAGCTCAAAACTGAACATCTTCAAGATACAGACTGAAAAATTTACCGATGTTCTATATTAAACTGAAAGTCATTACAAATTAGATTGAAGTTTAAATGTAGAGTTACATATGATGAGTTTACCTTTAATCAAAGTTTGGCTTGAAATATCCGAGATGTTAAATGCCATTTCAATTGAACTTCTACCTTAGAATAATATATTTAAAGTTCATTTTAGTTTGATGTGCAAACAAAGAGTATTAGAACGGAAATATAGAGTCGATGTTATCTTCCTTTAATTAGGCGATTTAATTAAGAAATTCAAGTTATACGAAGCGATAATTAGATCATTTATTTTTGAAAGTTTAACCTTTTCGTTCTATTTCAAACATGAATGTCCCTGAACTCTATAAACATCCTAATCCAACCTTTTAAGAGATATAAGAAAATTTTAAGATGACGTTTTAAATATGTAATATTTGGATTCAATTATAGAGGCTCTTTACTGATTGGATTTTATATGTGTGTATTATATACTTCAAGTTTCAGATATTCAAAAAGAAATATCAATATGCCCATATCCTCGGAGGAGTAGGCAGAGATAAATAATATGCATTTTAGACATTCATATTTTATTTAATTTATTATTCTTATTTAAGTTTTTGAATAATATGTACTGTATGTATGGGTATTGTATTGGTATTGAATAATTATATAAAATCACGGGGACATAGGACAGCGGCGCACTTAGAATATCTATAGTGCCTATAGGTGACGGTTATATAGCCGTATCAAGCACACGGCTCCCTAGATGGTAAGAGAAAACCATGCAGGTTCGATGTCTTATAAAAAATCAAAAATCTTTATGTTTCTTTATATATATATATATATATATATATAAACATGGTTTGCGACGTCGTTAATGCGTATAAAATAAAGGAAAAACTAGACATTACCAAGTTCCATGTGCTTCCCAAGTTTCATATAAAATCTACCTTTAAATGAATTTAAAAAATGTATAAAATCTAATTTAAAAAAAAAACGTCAAGTGCCAGTCGGACTTACGCACGAAGCTTCTATAAAATCGGCAAAAAATCAAGTTTGTTGCAATTATTTATTTTATTATTTTTTTAGTGAATGTTATTATAGCAGCTACAGAAACATATTATTTGTGAAAATTACAGAAATACATCAACTTTCTAACTATATGTATATTATCAATAAAAATAGGAAAAATTACGTTTATGGTATGGGAACACCCTTCGTATATTTATTTTATTCAGTTTTTA
>DVZL01005304.1:0-12168 GCA_018236625.1 Lasaia peninsularis
GATTCTGGCCCCTGAAGTGTTGTATATATTATTATTAAAAAACAAATATCAGTTTTTGTCTAACAGAACTGTTGCTTTTTATTTATTGACATCCTTAGCAAAATAATAGTTAAAATTAAAAAAAAATGTTTGGCCCGGGGTCAAATTTTCATTTGCAATGTGATTTATCATCAATCTCAACAGATTATCTCTATTTCGACAATTGTGTGAATTGCGTACAATTGTGTGAATAGGGACCTTTCTTTAAAACCACGTCTAATTAATATAAGTTATTCTACTACTTTCCTGAATCAGATAACTCAATTTCTCTTTTTTTGCAGTCGGTTCTTAAGAGGTGAATTTTATAAAATTTTGGATCACCTCAGAAAGATAATAATCAATATCCGGCCCCTCCATAGTCAATAAATCTATAAAACTACATTGCTGACGACCACGTAAAATTAAGATATATCGATGCGCAAATCATTTGATCTTCAACTTTAAATCCAAGCAATAAGACTCATTTTACAGTATTATTGAATTTTATCAAAATGATTGTATTTGGTGATAAAATTGGACTAACCGTGACATTGGTATTTACAAATCGATAATGTGATTTTGAACTTTACGAGCTATAAAATAAAGTTTAGAATGTTTTTTAAAATGTATCTTATTTTTATAGAGATATAGGTGATATTACAAAATTTTAGTGGTCATACGTTTCTCTAAGGTTGTTACTGAAATTTCAACTCTGCGATTTTAGAAATAGAAAACATTTTACA
This sequence comes from Lasaia peninsularis, assembly GCA_018236625.1. NCBI lineage: Eukaryota > Metazoa > Arthropoda > Insecta > Lepidoptera > Riodinidae > Lasaia > Lasaia peninsularis. The sequence goes on from DVZL01005304.1 coordinate 762, forward strand.
TTGTTTTCTTTAATACGGTAGTTTGCTCTGAAAGCTTTGCTCAATGTTACAAGCAAATTTGAAATTTACTGTTGTTTTCTTAAAGTTTAAATTTATTTTACCAAACTAAATGAAGATATTAATAAATGTAATATATTTGAGGTCCTTATTGAGCTAATTTGGATACTTATGAAGATTTTCGAGTAAAATAAAAGTAATTTTCTCTCGACTCTCTTTCCATGTACCTACTTCTTATTTTCTAGCAATTATAATAGAATGTATTATTGTAATACAATTTTCAAAGGGATGTAACGATCCCATCGACTGTTTAAGAGATTGTCTTTTTTAGGCTTTCGTACCCAAAGTTTTTTTTTATGAGATATGACAGCGAACAGGCACACGGGTCTTCTGATGGTAAGTGACGACCGTAACCTATAGACACCATAGATGCTGTAGGTACGCCGCTGCCCTGTGGTCGGGCTGTTAGATTTCATGTGCAATTCTACCGGCTACCTTACCTCCAGACCTGAAGACGACAATGTCATTATGGCGGCCTTCCCGGACGAGTAGCTGCACAGCACTCTACCACCAGATGTCATGTCAGTAGTGATACAATTAACCTATGCTCACCTCTTACGAGCTGCCTGGTAGGAACGCAGCTGGTTTATTTTACACAGAGGAATATAATGTATTCCGAACCAAGACGGGGAATGAAAACTGAAACCCTATTACTAAGACTGTATCGCACGAAAGCTAAAAATTTAATTTATTACATATAATGATACGGTACCCTTCAAGAGCGGGTCTGTGAACATTTAGCCTGTTTATTATTGTAGAAAATTATGTTCGTTCGTCAACTCCATCTAATTAATAAAATTCACTTTTATCTATTTTCTAGGGTCATTAGAACAAGTAGCCTAAGCCATTCCTTATTACATCAGCTGTCTGCCAGTGAAAGTTTTGTCAAAATTGGTCTAGCCATTTCAGACATAAACGAGTACAAACAGACAGACAGATATACAGCAGACAGTCAGAGAAAAATTCTAAAACATATTATTTTGGTACATATGTGTATCTTGTTAACATAATTATGCATTTAGGCAAGTATGTAGGAATCGTTATAGTTGATATTCTTTGCCTATCCCATAAGAGACTGGGCGTGATTATTTTGCGATATTGCACGTATTATAACATTTTAATAAATATCTACGTACCTACGCGTTGTGATATGGAAATCTGCAATATAAGAGAACGTAGATATTAAATTTTTCTTTTCGACAAATTTAACTCGGCCCGCACTTCCAATAAAATATTCCATAAATTTAACCTTTTTATTAAACTCTTACAATTTCCTTAAGTTTTTATGAATTCTATTTTTATCAGTGACTCTATGAAGGTAAAGGTACGATTAGGAGATTACATTCCTACACTCCTATATATATATATATATATATATATATATATATATAGATTTATAGGTATAAATTATTACTTTTTTATTTATTTTTAATTACCTAATCATTTTGTCCAACCCTTATATGTATATTTATAATTATGTTAAGTTAGTTGACTGACAGGGAATACCATGCAGTGTTAAATCCACCTTTGTACATTCACAAACAAACATGGCGAGTCTCTACAGAATTAGACAAAAAAGTTTGTCTGATTTCATAAGGTTTCAGTACAATTTGATCAATAAAAACTGCAAAAAATCACGTTTATATATTTATTTTATTCTGTTTTAGTATTTAGAAAATTTCAACTTTCCAGCTATCACGGTTTATGAGATACAGCCTGGTGACAGACAGAAAGACAGAGATACAGACAGGTGGACAGTGGAGTCTTAATAATTGGGATCCGTTTTTACCTCTTGGGTACGCAACCTGAAAAAGAGGAGGAAATTCTCAATTCAACCGTATTCTTATATGAGCTACGCCTTCCTTTGTTAAAATTCCCGGTTGACCTAATTTTAATTTGGTCAAAACCTATAAGAGGTTTATAAGTTTTTTTGAGATTTTTATATTACAAAAATTCAGATTTTGCATATTTTTATGGTTTCCAAGTAAATTTTTCCTTAAAAACATAATGGAGTATTCATTTTATTTTTAAAATTATATAAGGAAACGTCGTAGGTATACAACATCGCTACATGAAACATTTACGTAGCCGCACGTAGCGCTCTACGAGTATGTTTTCGTAGACTTCACTTATATTATTAAATATATTTTTTATGAACGGAAATAAACCCTGATTAATATTGTAAATGAGAAAACGTGGTTTTGCAATGTATATTCCGTTTTCATGTCCAAACGACTGCCCCGTTTTTCTTTAAATTTTAGCATGATAATAGATTTGAATTAAGAAGTTACATATGCTCATTTTTATTTGAATATCTTAACGGATTCCCTTAGGAAAGTTAAATAACTTTTACACTTTAAATTTATATCTATACAAATAAATAAAATTAAAGTGTCTCTATGTAATATTAAAATAATCGCATTTTACTAAGTGCATATAAGGTACATAAGCCGTAACAATTTTTTTTTAGATATTTTGTCTGTCTGTCTGTTTGTACCCGCTAATCTCTGACTTTTACGGGCAGAAAGCTTATGTAATACGGACGGGCTTAGGCTACTTATAATCTAGAACTTTATTTTAGAATTGTATAAAATAAATTAAATAAATAAAAACGCAAACGAAGTCGCGGGCACAGCTAGTAAGTAATACAATCGAATGAAAAAAGGAGATTTTTTTAGCTTACTTCATATTTTTTAAATTTTTAACTCTAATTAAATCGTAATTTACTTGTATATAAATGTATGGCTAAAACATGATAATTAAGCCAATATTATGAATGTTAAAATACAAAATATGTAACTACTGCAATAAACATATATTTAAATTATGTGTTTTATATGAAAGCCTTTAAGGTTCATTGTTGATCATACGATTTCAAGCTAACGTTAAACCTGGAATATGATAGTTCTTATGTAATGATAATAAGGTTGGTATTCCCATATAAATTCATACCGGCGATATCGTTAGAGCCGGCAAAGTTCAGTCTATTCATGATATTGGAAGCTTCACGTTGTTTTCAAATATTCTGTTCCAAATACAATTTTATTCCAATTTCAAAATATCTTTTTTATCGTACAAGTGATATTGAAATGTTAAGTAAAATTTGATGGATAATTAATTTTAAATTCAGAATCTTCGCTTTTTAAATTGCCGCGAAAAGTTTTTGTTCTTTGTTTGAAAAGTTTTATTTTTAAATGAGGATGAGTTTAAAAAGGTAAGTTTTTTATATCCAATGTATTTTTTTATTATAGACTAAGATGATTTTCACCTTTCCATTTCGCGAATCATTTCTTGCAATTTTATTTTATTTGAATGATCATTAAAACGTCATCAACACATATTTTATAGCATCTAAAGTTAAAATAAATAAAAAAAGGATTCGTTCAAAAAGAATATGGAAGTGGTCCAATTTTGAATAAAATAATTGACTATTATAGTCATTTTTTTATAATATAAGACAGCGAACAGGCACACGGGTCTCCTGATGGTAAGAGACAACCGTAGCCTATAGACACCATAGATGTTGTAGGTGCGCCGCTGCCCTGTGTTCGAGCAGTTAGACCTTATGTGCAAGTTTAAATAATTTGTTAAAAATAAAATGATTTATAACAAAACTAGCGACACGCCCCGGCTTTGCACGGTTATACTATACATCTTATATGCATAAAAACTTTCCTCTTGAATCACTGTATCTATTTAAGAAAACATAATCAAAATCCGTTGCGTAATTTTAAATATTTAAAAATAGTGGTATAGAGACAGAGATAGCGGCTTTGTTTTATACTATATAATGACTAGTTTATTAAAATGGTCAGTAAATCGTAGAAAGTAATTGTAATATTTTGATATGAATTTGAAATAAGTACTGTTGTTGTTGTGTTGTTGATTTCACTGGTATTTCCACTGCAACTATTTAAACTTCGTTTGAGTTATCAAAAATATATCTTTCAACCCAAATTAAAAAAAGAGAAAAGATTTTTAGTTTTCTACAGACGTTTGGTCTACACCTCAGCATATTTAGATTAAAAGCTTTACAAGTTATTGTATTCAGACTAAAATGTTCTGTATTTTTATTTTTTTCTCCTGTAAAAGATTGCATGTACCTGAAATGAGTTTAGTTAACATGCAACGGAATTACCACAATTGTCGAAAAAAAACTACATTTAAAAATATATTACTCGTACTTGAAAACTCGTACTGCAAACAATGTTGTTCGTATATGTGTTCGTTTCGTTATTTTCTAAGATGATTTTTTATTTATGCACGACAACAGTTATCGCGTAACTGGATCTTAGCCTATGCTATTTTATTATAATTTAATATGCTATTTTAATATAATTTTTAGAATTATTATATATGTTTCTTCATAAAAGTTTGATGAAAAGTACACTCTTCTAATTTAGAGAAATAAGGTAATCTTTATTTTTTAAATAAGCGTACAATTATTCTTTTACACGGTACAGTTTCACAAAGCTTAACACAATTTTGTTCTTATTGCCATGATATGTTTTGTAACTATTATTTCTTTATCTGTATATGGTAAATATTGTAATTATTAAAAATATATATTTTTGGGTCAGATATATTTATAAAAATATTTATTTATTTTACCTAGCTGATTAGTTTAGGTGCTATCGCCTTATTTATTTTTACCGCCATAATCTCTCCGCACTTCAGTATTACGAGGCGTAGAGTATGATTGTCGGTGAATTTACATGCGTGATTAATTTTCTTTCAGATTTAGATTGGCAACGCACAAATACGTCTTTCGGTATACAACTTGTATTTCGCAAAAAATACAAGTAAAATAAGTAAATAAGTAATAGTATAAAAATGGTAATATCACAGATAACGTCTGCTTTTTTGCTTCTTAGTTGATTAGCAACTGGAACGGTCAAATTATAGACGGAGTATCGATTTCCTTTCCCAAAATAGTTAGAACAGAAATGCGCTTTACCGTTTTTTTATAATACACGAAAACACATAAGCATATTGCTTAGTTAACATTCAAATAAGAACAGGAATATATAAAAAACTCATTTTATGGCATTACTAGCTGATCCGGCAAACTTCGAACGCCTAATAGTCAATGCAAATCGTGTTACCTTTTAGCTGAACTAATTGAGACTTTGATAAACATAATAAAACAATAAAATAAATATTGATACGAATAGATTTATAAAAGTACTTTATTATGATGAATAATACATACATTAAAAAACATATAAAACTGATTAATCGTTAAGCTATAGAACAAACTTAGAAATTGTTTTCGGAAATAGAAACTTTAATTCACACAAAATAAATTTTTGAACGCACGCGTTAAACATTTGACATTATTTCTGTATGGACGCATAAATATATGAGAAACTTCTATGTACCTGCTTAATGCACTTTTCGACCTTTTTAATAAAATAAAAAATATACAGATAATGCATAAATGAAAATCATTACTTACAGTATTTGACAGGATGGACAACAAATGTTTGACATGTACTAAAGAAATTAACATTTCATGAAAATGATTCTTTTTTCATTATTATGTATTCATCACGTTTTTAAGATGTATTCTGTTATTCGGGGCGGAGACATAGCAGATCTTGAGTTATAAGTGTTGTAAAAACCTGTCTTTCTTTTATATATAGATTTACTATATGTATAGATTATAATACATGTTAATAATGATGCCAAATAGTTCAAGGGTCTTTAAAAAGATATATTAAAATGAAATTAGTTGAAAAGGAAGAGAATATGATAAATATAAAAGAAACCCGTACTTGAAATAAAACACAAAATATTATATAATTATTTTACAAATTTTATATAATACTTATTATTTTTACCACTGGTGGAAAAGTTTTGTGTAGCAAGTTGTCTGGTTAACAATAACGAAGGAGGTAATCCTTACCTGTTCCTGCCGTCATAATGACATTGTCGTATTCCGGTTCGATAGATTGGCTGGCTGGTAGACTTACACAGACGGTTTAATAGACTGACTGTAGACAGCGACGCTACTATATCTACCGTGTTTACATACTTTACAGCTCACAGGTTAAAGAAGTTGATAGCAGTGAACATTAATTATCTCTAACTCTAAACAGGGACACACATGTAACATATATGATGTCTATATGCCACGCTTGTCTCTTGCCATCAAGAGAGCCATGTGCTTGCTCGCGCGTCTCATTTCATAAAATTAATATAGCAAGTCTTCAAAACTCTACAAATAAGTTTGATTGACTTCACAAATAAAACAATCTAGAAATCTAAATTACTTGATTATTCTGCTGAAACTGTAACATGATTTTGAATTCTTAATACGTGTCACACGAAAGGTTCTAAACTAGTAATATAATTTATAAACTTTGAAGCGTAGGATTTTAGCTGGAAATTTTAGCTATAAATCATCAAAAACAGTAAAGTAACGGCAACAGTATTGCAATTTTGAAGAAAACTTGAAAATAATGGCATCTGACGGTAAGTATGAAACCTGAGTCGGTATTTTTTTTACATCAAGTGCTACTAACAGAGTTGTATAGGTGTCGCGATTATCGCAATTTCATTTTAAGACTTAGACCTATTTATATTCAATTTTTAACTCATTAGACCTATCTAGATCATTTTTTTACCACCCAAAAAATCCCTAAGTATCAAATTTAAGTGCAATCGTTAGAGCCGTTTTCGAGATCATTGGTATAAATAAATAAATATACAAGAATTGCTTGTTTGAAAGTGTTAGATAGTAGGTTCACGTTTAGAATGCAGTGTTGATTTGTCTACCTCTGAATTATTTACCGACCAAAACACATTAAGAAAGCCAAGTGAACAGTTCAAGTCATTATTTTAAAAGAAAAATTTGTGTCCTAATATTAGTCTCAATAATACAAGATTCTTTTAACGCAAATGTACAAACTAAATATCTATGTGCATTCAGAAGTCTGAATATATGGTGTTTTCTACTAAGTGTAGATTGCACACGTCACCGTAAATATTATAAATGTACAACATGTATATCTTCACGCCGGATCTCTAGTGGGGCAGGCAGAGAGTATCGAGTGTTAAGTATAACGATCCTTGCATCCTTGCTTAGATATCTCCACGTTCATTAATCTCTTCATACAAACAAACCGGTTTCGGAGGCTTTTGACACCACCTCCGGATAATATGCGAACTATTTGGTCGCAAAATATCAACCGAGATCTCCCAGGGAACACAACAATCCAAATTTGCATCGTATAACTGATTTGTCAATATTTCATCTTTAATTATTTTTACACGACCGAACCATCGGAGCATGCCCTGTCTTATTTAACACCGACACTTTCTTTCAAACCCACTCTTTCTCTGATCTCACTTTTACGAATGCAAATAATATAAATGTGTAAGTGTACTTGCCATATTATTATATTTTTATGTGAGGGGATATAACCTACAGCGATACTACGTTGAACATTTTCGTAGCTGCACGTAGCGCTCTACGAAAATATTTTCGTAGACTTCGCTTATTTTCTGAAAGCTATAATTCGTTAGTATCTAATATGTAAAGCACAAGTTGTTTATTCTATTTTTAAATAAAAAAAGTCAGTCAATTTTAAGAAATGTTGGTGTAAAAGTAGGATCCAATACTAACTTAGACTTCGTTTTATTTCGTATTTTATTTTATTTAACGCTATTCAACGAGTTTATTTATTGAAAGTAGATGGTAGGTTCTCGAAATAGCTCACTAGAATTAGTTGCAATGCCTCTCCTATTGATACCATATAACGTTAGTATTCGCCACTGTCGACTCCCATTTTATAAATTAGATTAGGATTTTATTTACATTCGACCTATTTATAATGCAAATGTTTGTGAGTGTATTTGTTGTTCTTTCACTCAATAACTACTGAATGGGTCACAAAATTTGACGGTAATATAGCTTATACGTAAAGTATGTTAATTTTTTACTTATAAGATACGGCGAGTAAAATTTTGGGTGGAAATCTAGTTGTTTATAATATATAAGAATAATGAATATGCTTCTTTTTAACCACCTACAATAAAAAGAGGGTATGTTTTTACGCGATCAATATAAGTTGACAAAATCCGCCAGCAAACCAAAATACATGCGCGAAAACATAACCCTCGCTTGAGTTCGAGTAAAAATAAATTACTATTTTTATCAAATGCATGCTTCATAAAAGCTCTTTGCCTTTACTGTGTTTAAGTTGCTGGAGTAAGTTTTTGAGTCTTCAAGAATTCTCATTATGCTTTCCGTTTATATAAAAGACACAATTTATGTTCAAAAGACTTCATTCAATGTGGCCTTAGAAGTTAGACCCTGTTAAATTTGTATAACTAGACCGAGTAGTCTCGTTTTTGGAATAGCGCTATCTAGTGAAAAATAAAGCTTATCTAATCACAAGTTTGCATGTTATTAAAAATAATTATAAGCTTCAATCACAGGAAGATATATGATTAAAAAAATTATTCTAAAACTTTTTGTTATTTGTAATGTTATTTTCATATTTATAAAAAAATTGTGATAAATTAATTCTCTAAATTAATATATATTGGAAGATGAAAGAATTGACGCAATAGACAAATAATGTGAAAGTGGATGGTTTTAAGTACTCAAAGAGACCTAGGTTGACATTCATGAAATTGCTTGTGTGTTAACCGAGAGTGGTGTCAAGAGCTTCCGAAACCGGTGTCTTGGTATGAAGAAAGTTTACGAATGTGGAGGAAGCTAGTCAATTATGTAGCAATCGTGACACTTAGCACTCGATACTCTCTGCCTACTTCTCAAGGGATTTAGCGTAGTGACATGTGTTTGTATGAAAAACTTTTGTTAATAAACATATCTTAAATGAAATCTTCTATATATGTAGAATAAATTATTAATGTTCGTTAGTCTCGCTAAAACTCGCGCACGGCTGGGCCTATTTTTCTAACTTTGCTTTTTAATCATTTGTGGATGTCTAGGGAAAGTTTAAGAGGTGAGTGAAAATATGAAAAAAATGATAGGATAAATAGAAAAATAACAATTTTGTTGTCCTTCAGAAACTGCCTCCTGTCTGACATTTGATATCATCCTGTCGTTCACAAAATCAATTAAATTTAAACATTTAAAAATCTTTCAGAACTTAAAAAAAATAAAAGTATTTTTTTTCATTCCAAGTGCGTACCATAAATTCGCCAGGACAGTTGCTTTTAATATAAAATTGAGAAGATTTTAGAGTTCAAGACGTTTGAAACAAGATTTAAATTTAAAGCTACTTAAATGAATTGTTTTAGACATTTTAAGATATATATTTTGTGATATCATTAAAAAACCTAAAGTTAGTCGTCACGACGTACCTAGATTCAAAACTAAGTAATAAAGCTTATAATTATAATAAAAATATGGCTTAATTTTAGAGACGCTATCTAAAATTTGATAGACTTATGCTCAGACACAGTAACTAAGTAAATTAAGTGAAATGAAAATGGCTCATTACTCTATAGCCTGTAGCAATGTAGAATAAGGAGCTTATCAAAGCTCTATAGAAAAACAGTTTCTGTATCTTAGTTAATTTTTTTACATATTTTTTTTATGGTATAAAATAGCAAATCTCTTACCATCAGGAGACCCGTGTGCCGGATAATGGAGGAGACCCGTGGGCCTAAAACAGCTATGATATTTATAGGCCACAACCGTGGCCTATAAATATCGTAGCTGTTTTAGGTGCGCCGCTACCCTGTGGTCGGGTTATTAGGCTTTATGTGCAAGTCTACCGGCTACCCTACCCTCCGGACCGGAACACGAATATGTCATTATGGCGGCAGGAATATGTTAGGCGACGAATTTCTACTCCAGTCAGTTGCTAGATAGCACTCTACCACCAGTGGAAAACTAATTTTTGGCCGCGGCTTCACTAGCGTTAAATTTGAGGTACCACGGTTCGCCTAATTTAGAACACAAATTAGAACTAGGCGCAGAATATTATTTTAATGTGCCACTGTAGAGATGATGAGAGAGTCTTTACATATAATGTAATGAATCACACAAATCCCTCCCCCCATTTTGGAGAAGTGGGAGTTTAGAAACAGACAAAAAGTAGGCTATGTCAGTTTCTATTACCTCAACTGCCTTCAACTTAAAAGGACAAATAACAGACATACAAACACACAAATTTGTTTCCAATTCGCTGGAGTTGGGATTTTAAGCTTCGTGGAAATGTATATTTACTTAACTTACCCTCCAACTGCAATATGTCAATAGTCACTGATGATATTGTGGTGGGAATAGGTAAAGCACTGGGAGGGAGTCGTAACAAACTTGTGTTATTCGGTCAACGGTCACAATGTTAGTCTCCGTCAGCCTTCACTCGTCAATACAAGCTGCTTGACATCCTACAAAGGCGCCTGAAAAAAAAGTTAAAAAAAATATCGTCGAGCTGAAATCCCGGAAATGGAAGACAGAAGTACAGATAATAGGTCCAATACCATATGTGACAAATCCCGGGTTCCCTCACTACGTTTTTCTTTGCTATAAGAGCATTAAAAAAAATTACTTAAGTGGTATAAAACGGGGTTCAACAACCGAAATTGGAGTACTAAGCGCTTACCACGAGGCCACAGTGCCAATCTATTAAATATTTTAAAACCATTTTTTTTCTTAAAAGTGGATTAGTAACATACTTTAGTGAGTGATATTTCCCGTGTTTCTAGAGCCTTCAGATGCGAGCCTCTTGTGGCGTAGAGCTCTTCAGTGAATAGACGTCAACTTCTTACGACGGTATGATCAAAAGGAGATTTTTTTTACCACTCGCTTTTATAATGACTCTAGAAACTAGAACTGCAAAAAATCTTGCTTTAGCTCAGATTGATTTTAATGTGTTATCCATTTATTATTTGCCAGTAGCAAAGGAGCTCGTTATTGTCGAGTTTTTGATTTGCGGGTATTATTATTTGGCCTCGGCGGCCTAGTGGTACGTGCTTTGGACTTCCATTCGGGTAGTCCAAGTTCGAACCCCGCCATGTACCAATAAGTTTCTCTATAAGTTAGACATATACATTTTTTGAGGGCTCTTACAGTAAAATATATGTATCCGGATTCATTGTATTCGACTTAATCTAGATTTGGGCTTGGTTTCCCTTCTAGGTTGCAGAGGTCAGACTCAGATTTTTTGCAACGACTCGCCCGGATTGGTACCACCGCCTTACCCATTCCTGCCACAATAGCGGCACTGCTCGTCATTGTCGTGTTCTGGTCTGGAGGATAGTATAGCCGGTAAACTTACTCACGCAAAAGGCTTACCATCCCAGCCTCAGGTAGGCAACGCACCATTTCCACCTTTGGTGTCTATAGGCGACGTGTATTTCTTAC
>DVZL01005305.1:0-12167 GCA_018236625.1 Lasaia peninsularis
GGTGAAACTTCCACATATTCATATTTTAAATTAGAAACACATGTACTTTTTCACATATAACTTATAATTGAAAACTACAATCAAAACTTAAGTTTTAGCCCTGATGATGCTGTAAAAGGCAAAACCGGTTGGCTATTTAAAAAATAGTTTTCAATTATAAGTTATATGTGAAATAGTACGTATGTTTCTAATTTAAAATATGAAGTAGTTATTTTAAGTAATTTTAAAACAAAATCGCTGTTTGTTCTATGTATGCTTAGATGCTTAAAACTACCCCATGGATTTTGATGCGGTTTTCTTATAATAGTGTTCGAGGGTTTTTTGTCCCGTTCCGGATACCCTCCGGGTAGCCAGTGGACTTGCACATGATCTATAACATCTATGGTGTGTATAGGCCACGGTTAACTCTTGCATCGATTATCCTTGTGCTTGTTTGCAGTCTTTTGACACGATTAAAAAAAAAGTAAAATGTATCCGTTTTATATGTCACGCAGTATTAACACTTATTTTTTAAAGCTTTTTAAAAAAAACCAAACCCAAATTAACATTTTTTTTTTTTAATTTTTTAATATCGCTGCAAATACAGCTACAAATATGATATATTTTTAAACTTATCATTATTTGATAACATTAGAAAAAGGTAACAACAATATAAAAGTGTTTATTGAGTCAATCCGTTGGGCAAGTTAAGTGGTATTTCTAGTACTTTGATTTCCCAAAAGAATGACGAGAACAGACGTTGCAAAGTTATAAAAGTTTGACGTGGGCAGTGAAGGGTTGAACGCAAGTCACTTAAGTTATCAAATTATATTTTGAGACAATAAGGACATTTTACTAAGAACTTGGCGTGAATTTCTTCTGTATATTATATCTGTACTAACTTAGTTGAATGTTGGTTGTTTATATTTTCATAGATGTTTATTGAGCATTTAAGTTGTAATTGCATTTAATTGTACCTGTACTAAATGTGCCCGCGAACTCGTCCACGTTTTTATCTAATTATTTAATTTTATTACATTTCTATAGTAAAAATTTAAAATAAAAGTAGCCTAAGACATTCTTTATTACATTAACTCTCTGCCAGTGAAAGTACCGTCATAGTTTCAGAGATTAGCGGGTACAAACAGACAGAGAGACGGATAAAAATTAATTCAAAAACTAGTAAATGTTGTCATGGTATATGTACCTACATTGTAAATATACATATACACTTAGTAAAAAGCGGTTAAAATAAAAAAAAACGACAAATTTTGTGACGTATTTTAGCATATTCTACGATTTCCATTAATTATTTCATTGATAATTTTATCTATCATAATTATTGTCATCTACTTCAAATGGTATTTATTCGAGTATTAATATCTCTGAGAACTCTTAAAAAGTATTATCAAGTGTAAACATTTGAACGCGCTAATATCCAGAGCTAACACTAGGATTTTTGAATATCTTTTTTCATTTAATATTCAATTCTTGGGAAATTTGAAACACAATTTATCCCTTTATTATAACTATTAATTGTGACGTATTTCTAAAGAATAAGGAGGAACCTTGTCTATTTATGTCATGACACTAAAATAATAAAAGAATTAGTATTGTGTGTGCATTGTGTAAAAAATTAATCATTGCACATCAATGTGCACGAAAAAAAAGACAAGATATATAAATATAAACTAGCCTTTTGTGCATTTACTTAAGTAATAAACAAATAAACATCATTTAAAAATAATGCAGCCTTAATATTTAAAACGTCGATTTTACCACCTATTATTAGTACTAAACTCTCCACTTAGAATAAGTACTAAATCTTATAAAAGTCAGCGAGATAATACGCATAAGATATTAATATAACAATAATTGGAATAAATATAATTAAAGAAAAACTATAAAATAAGCATTGTCTTTCTAGGGAAAGAAATAGTTACCATATAACCACGTTGTATTCGTGTTATATTATTTACAATTATTGATTTAATGTGCAAAATAAAAAATATTAAGACTCATTAAAAACATTTTTAAATATAAATGCAAAAGGTTTAATCTTAAAAAAAGAAAATATTCTTTTCAGGTAGGATTTATTGCCAAAATAAAAAAATACGCAAACAAAGAAATATTTTTTATCTGGGCCCCGCTGACGTTACGACAGGAACGAGACGTCCCGTGACGTGAGATAACGTCAAAAGGGTTGCGGACGTCTAAAAAATACAAAACATCCCTTATCGCTGGACATTTTGATGTCAGCAATTGAATTAGAATATTTTTCGTGGAATTTCTTGGTAAACTGTTTATTTCTTCTTGACGAACCTCGAGAGTTATCAGCACTAGTAATTATATCAATTCAAATAAGAGTAGATAAGACGGGGACGTACTTACAACATCCGTGATGTCTATGTGCCACGGTTGTCTATTGCCATCAGGTCGTGTACTAGTTCCGTGTCTTATATTAAAAAAAGTTTAGTTATAATGAAAACATTATAATTAAATAAATAAATAAATTTGACTGGACAAATGACACAAATTGATCTAAGCCCAAAGTGAGCAAATTAAATGCTTGTGTTATGGGTGTAAGACAATGGTACTAATACATAGACATAGTTACAATAATGCCAGAAAAGATTTAACAAATACCCAGAACCGGAAATACAAACATCTATGTTCATCACACATATGTCTGTTCCCGGGAATCGAGGCACTTAGGTGTGAACGCTAGCCACTCGACCAACGAGACGATAGTTTATAACTACAATGTTTACCTATAGTTAAAGGTATTTTAGGACCACGTGGTATTCTAACAAATAGTAGAAACGAATAGTAGAAAATTATATATAGAATCTTATCTATTATTAAGTTCTACAAATGTACATTATACCAAAATTAAAAGAACGATTTTATCTTTTCTATCATTTTTTGTATTACAAAAGATTTAAACTCGCTTCAAAAGGCATTGTTTTACTACAATTTTGGCGTACTCAAATGAAAATTCATTGGCCGCTCCTAGGTTTATATTTTTGTCATTGGTTCTACTTGTCACCATTGCGCTAAAGTAGGTACTATCTGGAGGTTACAATCTAAACAACTTGTCTTATACGTAGGATTGTTAACTCTCTCTAGATTTGCCAACCACTCTTTCAGTAAGTTTCGTGGAGTTGACAAATTCAAAAGAAGCTGGCCGTATGATAATGACATTGGTGTTTATTTTTGGGAATAGATCTTTGTTTGAAGAATGAACTCCAGAGAAATTTAGTTTCATGCTTTCCACCAAGTAAGTTGACATAATATAAGTAGCATTGCTGGTGAATCTGCTGTAGCCAACTAAACTTAGCAGCAACTAAATTTTTTTATAATATAGTTTCATAGATTATGACAGTGAAATGTCGGAGTGTAATAAGATTTATCAGAGCACATCCTGTCTCAAAGAGTAAACAGTGCTTATGAGCCTCTATAGAGTGCATGCCCATATTCCCATAAGCCCATATTCATATATTTAGTCAATACCTCGGAAAATGCGATTAAAAACACTACAATTTATTGTATTCTGTCTAATTTGACATGACTAAAATATTCTATCTCTTTTGTTTTTTATTTCATTGGGAAGAGATATCATGTACCTAGAATATGGTTAGTAAACGTGCAGAGGAATTACCACCACTGTATAAGAAACTCTGATGAAAACTGATGTCCACTTCACTCGGACAAAGTAAGAAATAGCAAGTATTTAGTATTTATTAAATAAATAATGTAAACTCCCTAATCCCAGGGAAAAGGATTCTCGCGCGAAGCATAAATAAAATGAAATCCAGCAAAAATACGAACTGTCCCCGTATATTGTATACGTAATGTGTACATTTAGTGTTGCCACCCTCTGGCCCAGGTTCTCCCCGTTCGTTATCACGTCCCGGACATAATTTAAGACGGGAGTCAAAGGGAACGAGTACTGGTCCGTCTCGCAACTCGCTATCCGTCACTACCATCTGTAGCTTGATTTGTTACACATTTAGCTGCGGTGAAAACTTTTAGTTGCATTTACATTTTCACTGTAATTTATTGTTAATAGCCTGCATTATTATGTAACCCGTAATGGATAGCAAAATTGCGTTATATTTGTATAACAGTTGCCAAAAAAAGCAAAACAATAATGTTTGCTTAGTTCGATGTGACACATAGCAATCGATTGCGTTTAAATCGCTGATTTCTATTTTTGCAGATCATGCACAATTATCATGAAGTTAAATTTACTTTCTGGAGACAAGTTCTCAATACGTTTTCTTGATTACTCAACATAGACTGGTCAATCTTTCTACGATTTTTGTGGATTTGACATAATCAAAACCAGCCGGCCTTATGAAAGGGTGATAATCTGGACCTATGAACAGGTTTTTGTTAGGAGAGTAATCTCTAGTATCTTTAGAATATATAGTGAAAATTCAAAATTGACATTTCGTCGGAAGTTATCACCGTAATAATATTATCATATAATACAAATTTGCTGCATTTGATAGACATTCTAAAAAGCTCGCGTCTGGCACTGTTCCAGAATTAGTTTTGACATATACGTATAGTGGATGATTTTTTATCTGTGTTGCTAGGCTTTGACGGAAATAAAATACTTTAAACGCATAAAAAATAATTTTAAGTTTTATGATTACTGTACGCCTCACATTTTTCTATGCTTCATTATATTTTTTCTCAAGAAAGCGTTTTTTTTTAATTCCTTGATGTTATTTCGTATCCGATTCTTATAATATTCTTCTGGAGTTTTTTTACATAAATGAAATTACTGTAGTGATTAATAAATATACAAAGCATAATAATAAGCGAATTCCGGATAAACGTATTTTTAAGAAACACTGAGCCAATTAAATATATAATAATTAAGAATGTCTATTATTAGCTTAAATGTTTTTGATTTTTTTTTAACGTTTTACAACCATTATAATCCATCATTATTATATATTTTGCTGAACATATTTATCATCATCATAGCATTAAAATTTTTTTGTTTTTCAAATTTTTTCTACTATTATTATTTCTTATATATTTGGTTACTTTATTTGTTTGGAACAGATTTTGCTATAAATTAACTAAATCTGATTCTTAATTATTAACACTAATATAACTTCTCGAATGTGTTTACCAAATACCATTTTCTTGAACAAATGGGCGACCTGAGTTCTCAAGGACGGATGAATTATGTGACTTCAGTGAATTATGGACTCAATAAAAATATTGACTGTACCCTCGTAAATTATCTTCAGAGACAGTGACTGAATAGTAATCGAGATACGTGTATGTACATGTGAGGCTTTAAATAACAACGCACCACTAAATATGAAGTTAGTCTCCTTACCATTACCAAAAAAAATCTTTTCTAGTGTTTATTTTATGACTTTTTTTGTATACGATAAAAATATTGAAATTTTTCTTAAGTCCGTCTGCCTCAGTTTTGAACACACTAACCAACTTGAAGAATTTCTAAATGTTGGAATACGGTTATTAGTACAGTATACAATCCAAATTGTTGCTAGTTGTAGCGAAATTTTTTATATTATGACGGGGTAAGGATAGGTTGTAGAATTATTTTTGGCGATCTGCTGGACAGCACTCTCCCACAGTATAATCATGGTCTTAAAATGTTTTTATGAGGTCAAATTACATATCCGACTAATACCTGTGACCAATTCGGTGCACGGAGAAATTCGGACGAGCTTATAATGCACCTTCTTAATATAAATGTTTGAAATTTTGTAAGGAACAAATAAATAAATTAAATAGCAGATATTTCAAGACTTGATTATTCGAGGACATTGTTACGTTGAAGACGTCACTATTTTCTTAACAACACTAACAACAGTAAAAAAACAATACAAAATTTGAAAGTCGTAAAATTTTTAATAGTATTAAAGCATGATATTGAAACATACCTACCAAATAATTTGTACTGTATGGAATCGATCTCGTGCAACAAACTAAGTAAACGAAATTAAAAATAATACTAGGTTAAAAATATTTAAATGCAATGGATGTCTCAGCTCAGGAGAAACTTTAATGCCAAGACACCATAAACAATAGAGTGTCTCAAACTTCTTAAGTATTATCATGAATGTGGCCGATTTATAACTCATTCCGATTCGCTGGCGCGGTTCAATTATTATAAATATGGCGGCGATGTGGGTCAGGCGAGTGCGCTAGGGGGTGCAAGGGGGGTGAGAGGGGGGAGACACCCGTCAATCGATTGTCAAGGAGTGCAGCGGATCGGGCGGACGGTGGCGAACATACTTAGAAGTTTCTGCCACTCGCACTAGCATGTGAGGATTGTTTGAATTTCTAAAATGTTTTAGTTTTGTTATGCGAGATTTTATTTAATGACATTTTTCTTTTTCATTTCCATTCAATTGGAACGGAGGATTGAAATCATTATATTTTAATACGATATTTGCTAAGATTTTTTATGCGCTTCGGACTTTCATTAGGGTAGACCAAATTGGAGCCCTGCCATGTATCAATGAGTTTTTGTGACTTATGCACATTTTCTAAATGCTCTCACGTTGGAAGAAACATCGTGAGGAAATCGCGGTTTCATTGAATTCGACCCAAGGTTTGAGCCTAGTTTCCCTACTAGGTTGCAGAGATCAGATAGCAGTCGCTTTGCGTTAAAATTGGTGTTCTAGTCAAATCCCCTGGATTAGGTAGCCGACCCTGATACTATTTGATATAATACGAGATAAAAAACAGCACACAGGTATCCTGATGGTAAGAGCCAACCGTGGCCTATTGATACCATAGATATTGTAGGTATCGTTGTCTGTGGTCGGGCTGTTAGACCGATAGATGTTTATAATTTACAAGTAAATATCAAAATATTATAGTTTTTACGGGGTTGGTGTTAAGCCAACATCTCCTCCAACCAACAAGATTGGGTAGAACAAATCGCTTTTATAAGGGTACCCGTTGCTAAGACTTTGCTGTCCGTTTGTTTATCACCAGGCTGTATTTCATGAACCTTGATAGTTCGAGAGCTGAAATTTTCACGGATTATGTATATCTACTGCAACTATAAGAAAAATATTTAAAAAATATATTAATTTAGACGAGACTACCATAAAACAAACTTTAATTTTTTGCCGTTTTGGAAATCCATCATGCGCGAGCCAGACTTGGACTTAACCGATTTAATTTTTTTAAGTGTTACAAACATGTTGTAGGTGCGTCGCTCTCACCTGGTATAGCTGTTAGACCCTATGTTTTTTGTTTGATATTGGAAGGCGAACAAGCAAACGGATTTCCTGATGGTAAGAAATACACGTCGCTTATAAACACCAAAGTTGGAAAGGGTGCTTCGCCAACCTGAGGCTGGTGTGGGAAGCCTCTTGCATGAGTTAATCCACCGGCTACCCGACCCTCCAAACCAGAACACGACAATGGCGAGCACTGACGCTATTGTGGCAGGAATAGGTAAGGCAGTGGTAAAAATCCGGGCGAGTCATTGCAAGACTCTACCACCTAGTCAATGTCATGGTGTTGGTGACAATAGACCCTGTGCTCCCCTCTTACGAGCTGCCTGGGTGGAAGGCAGTTGACCTATTCTACAACGGAACCCGGACCAACACGGGGAAAAAAGCGGTTATTTTATTATTACATACGGACACTCCGATTCGATTTATTTATATAGATTAATGTTATTTGGTTTATTTTATTTTAAGTCAGATATTACAGATATTAGTTAGATTCTACTTATATACATACACCTCCCTCTTGACTTCACTCTATCTATTGAAAAAAACAGCATCAAAATTCGTTGGGTAATTTTAAAGATACATACATACGGAGAGACGGAAATGGGAGGCAACTTTGTTTTACATGATTTAGACTAATTTTGAAAAAAACTAAAAAGTAGAACTAAATAACAAAAAACAATTTGGGCTCGTCCGGGATTTGAACCCGGGACCTCTCGCACCCTAAGCGAAAATCATACCCCTAGACCAACGAGCCACATCTACTTGTGATAAAAAACATGATCAGTCAACCAACTTCACAGTGAAAGGTGTTCTACTTATGTATGTATTGTTTGTACGTATGTTGTTTGGCAACTTTTACTCGCTAACTTAAGAAACTTGTCCGCGATAATCTACTGATGTAAGAAATATGTATGTTTGTATGTTCCGGTTTCACTTCATAACGGCTAACCTAATTTTGATTATAATTATATTTTGGAATAAGACAATATATTAAGTCATATTTTATTAAGTACAATATTTTAATGGGTTGCGCGGGAGGCCAAAATAACAAGTATGCAGTAGGGAGCAAGGTTTTTAACTAGTCTATACAAATAAATAAAATTAGAGTGTCTGTATGTAATATTAAAAAAAAACGCTTTTAACTAAGTGCATAATATGTAGGTATATTTACAATGTACATTTACCAAAACAGTATTTTTGTCCGTCTGTTTGTACCCGCTAATCTCCAAAACCGCTGGACCGATTTCATTGGGACTCTCACTGACAGATAGCTGATGTAATAAGGAAAGGCTTAGGTTACTTTTATTTTAGAATTTCATTTTAGAAATGTATAAAATAAAATAAGTGAACAAAAACGAAGTCGCAACGTAGTAAAATCCTAACATACTTCATATGATTTTTATAGAAAACCTAATGTACTGCTGCGAGCACAAACAAGTGAAGTTGTCAAGTACACAAAAGTAATTTCCGGAATTCGCTTACACGATTTCCGGGACTTCTGTGTATATCTTGAGTCATATAAATACTTGTTTTTTTTTTATTAAATTTATCAAAAATTCTTACATTCTAATTGTATATTTAGTATGAAATTTTGGCACGAAAAAATGTCCAAGTGCGAACCGGACTCGTGCACAAAGGGTATCATGTAAATCGTTTATAAATAGTACACGTCTTATTTATTACTAGCGTAAAGTAAAGTCGCGGGCACACCGCGACTTCCTCTGGGTTTTATTTAATAATTTCGTTTTAGACATACGTTTTTATGATAAAATTAGCCTAAGCCGTTCCTTATTACATCAGCTGTCTGCCATTGCAAGTCCCATTAAAATCAGTCTAGCGATTTCAAAGATTAGCGGTGAAATTGTTGTTTTAATATAATAATTACTTTGCTAACATGCATTGAGTAGAAACCGTTAATTCATTATCACATATAGATAATCCAATTTTATTTATTTGAATAGATTTATTAATAAATTTTTTTACATAATTGAAAGTTATAATATTCAGCCTAATTATATCGCGATCACAATTTGTATAGCGACATCTGTTGGTTGTGTCCGGTCTTTTATTGCAAAAGACCTTCAATGCTTCAATGCTGACTTTATATTCTGTGTTTTAGTATTTTTTGTTATACAGACAGACAGGAGTATAAGAGAGTCGTAGTAATAAGGAACCGTTTTTATCCGTTGAGTTCAGCTATGGCCTGAGTACTAATGTCAAAACTATATAAACGACTTATGAGAAATATGAAAAATAACTGAAATTGGTGTTAATTCCGCTGCGTTCTTATTAACTTTATTTTAAATTATTGATTTCTTTTCCTCCACAAATAAAGAACTTTTAGTGTTTTAAATTAGTTTTTAATACAGAGATTTAGTCGGTGATGACTCCAAGTTGAGAGTTTCCAAATATATCGATTGAAATATGTACAATATTTATAGTGGTAAAAAGGAGTAATAAAACAATCTAGCCATGTTAGTTACTACACTAATTAATGATCAGTAGTAGTGATATCATCTAAGCATGTTTAGTTACTAGACTAATTAAAATCTGAAGTAGGGAAATGATCTTGTCATATAATCTAGTCATGTTATTTACTACACTAATTAATGATCTATAGCATTGAAATGCTCATTTATGCATGCGTTCAGAAATGTATTTTGTGTAAACTATACCTAGGGAGAATAAACTATTGTCTATATAACTGTATTTTTTTAATCAATTAGGAAGGTTGGAAAGTGCATTAATCAGATACCTGTGTATCTGATTAATGTAGATCCTCAAATATTTACGCGTGCGTTCAGAAATAATGACAAAACAGAAATTTATTTTGTGTAAATTAAAGCTTCTATTTCGGAAAACAATTTTTAAGATTTTATTCTATTGGTTAACGAAAAAACATTTTTGTATTTTTTTTAAATTTTACATCTCTTTCTGTATGTATTATTTGTCACATTAAATACTTTTATATATATATTAATATTCATTTTGTGTTATTGTATTATGTTCATCAAAGTCTACATTAGTTCAGCTAAACTATACCACGACATTCATTGACGATTAGGCGGTATGTTTTACTGGTGGTAGAGTGCTGTGCAGCAACTCTCCCGGGTTCCCTACCCGCCTCACTTATTCCTGCCACCACAATGACATTGTCTTGTTCCGGTCCGGAGGGTGGGGTAGCTGGTAGATTTGCACATATGACCATATATCTAACAGCCCGGCCACGGCTGTCTCCTACCGTCAGGAGACCTGTGTACCTGTTCGCTGTTTTATCACAAAAAAAAATCTAAATTCACAGGTTCTATTGTAGTTATTAGACTGTGGATTATTCAACTCGCAACACATTATAATATGAAAAGAATAACTGGCATTTGCATAAATTGCTTACAAAAGTAATTAGTACAGCCAATATTTTTAGGGACAATATAGGGGGTAAATTAAGCTCCCTGCATAAACATTAAATTCAGATTTATGACCAGAGCCCTACCTGTACGCAATAATTGCACACAGACTAACTACATCCAGAGTAATTTAGAAAAACGGCAATCTATCTCATAAAATATAACGTGAATGAATTGCCACACAAAAGTAATTACCAAATTTGGTTTATTTTAAGCCCCACATATTAGCGTTGAATTGAGATTTAGAGGTCCTTACCTGAATTGCGTGTTCACCACAGACTAACTGAATACAGAGTATAAAAAACTTTTTTTTATCGATAAAAATTGACTTCATTGTTAAAATAAAGTCGCTTTTATGGTCGAGTGGAGTCAGTCTCTGACTTTGATTCCCGGATTGGTCCCAGCTTTAATTCCCAGATAAGGCATCTTGGTTCAATAATTTTTTACAGTTTATTCAAAAAAATCATGGGGCTATCTGTCTACCCTTTCAGGAATATGGCCGTAATTATATTTATTAATTTATAATATTTTTAACATAGTCGCAACTTTATGTTAAACTAGCTATCCCGGCGAACTTCGTACCACCCGCATTTAGGACCTAGGAGTATACTACTCGAAAATAACCTACCTACATACAAAATTTCATAAGAACGGAATAGGATAATAAGTATCATTATATCAAATCGATTCAGCCGTTTTTGAATTATAAATACCTAATATTAATCATTAGTCATTATTTCTGAAGACACGCTTAAATATTTGACGAACTTTTATGTATCTGCTTGGTGCACTTTTCAAGATTTTTAATAGATTTAAAAAAATACAGGACGCATGCATAAAATGTCAATAATTACTTACAGAATTTGACAGGATGGATAACAAATATTTGACATTTACGAGTACTATACATTCATTGAAAATCATTTATATTTCATAATTTTTTATTCATCCAGATTTCATCATTTTTAAGATGCATTAAGCTATACGAGGTGGAGACAAATCCAACGAACCAAAAACTATGAAAATCGATCGAGATCTCGATTTTAAAGTGCTGTAACAATCCCGATTTTGTTTTATATAATAAATAGCGGCTCGCCTCGGCTTTGCACGGGTATACTATACATTTTATATACTTAAAAACCTTTCTCTTGAATCACTCCATCTATTAAAAGAAACCACATCAAAATCCGTTGCTTAGTTTTAAAGATTTCAACATACATAGATATAGACATAGAAAGTGATTTTGTTTTATAATATATGAACCGCGTGGCAACCTGCTTCATAAATGTGCACCCCCCTCCCCTGCGGTTTGGCCGTAAGACACATATCAGCCGGCAGCCATCATTCATTTTAATACCAATTACAATTTTAAATTCGTAATATCTTTTGAATGGATTGTCCCATCGGAATAAAATAAAAAGTAATTGATAGCTATTGAAACAATCTTGCTCAATAAATACACTCGTGAGCAAAAAAATCGACTCAGCACGCATACTCGCGGTTAAAACCTTCTAGCAAAAAATCTAAAGCT
>DVZL01005306.1:0-12167 GCA_018236625.1 Lasaia peninsularis
CAGCCCGACCACAGGGCAGCGGCGCACCTACAACATCTATGGTGTTTATAGGCCACGGTTGTCTCTTACCATCAGGAAACCCGTGTGCCTGTTCGCTGTCTTATACTATAAAAAAAAAATTAATATAAAGATAAAAATTATCATAAAACTAAAGATACTATCTGGAGATTACGCTCCTATCATAGACCTATCCACATTGAACGTCTATCTCATTCTCATATGGCCAGTTATCTCCCTCTAATAAGGTTTACTACTTTTTGGGAACAGGAACATTGTTATAGTTACTTTCGCTCGCATTTGTTATAGTAGTGTAATCTCAAGATAGGATACCAGTATCATTATCAAATTTACACACCTAAAAAATGATCTTATTCTACACTACGATTATATCATGCTATTAATAATTCATATGATTCGTTACAGTTGATCGATATCGTGGGCTCGGTTCTTGATAGACCACTCATCAAAAACGAATTCACAGCCAAATATGTTGAAATAATTGTGATGCTTGATCATGAATTAGTCATATGCGAAGTAAGTTATGATTATACTCTTCGAAATGTCTTCGTTTGTATTAAACAATATAATTTTCATGTTTTGTTTGCAGAATCTTTTCAATGAACAGACTCAACGCCTTCACAAATACGGTCACATGGAAATAGACGCCTTCTTTCCACCAGTTGCAGGAGGATTGTTGTACATGAGCATGCTAGCTACCAGGATCTCAAAGCCTATAGCATGCTTTCGCAATTTGCCGCACCCGTAAGTGAGCGGGGTGGGGCAAATTGCGAACGCTTATTATCTGGCTTATTGTCATCTTTAATATAATGAAGTTCATTTGGATCTTGCACAACGAGGGTTCTGTACTTTAAAGTTTTTCATCTTATATTTACAATTTTTAAACCTAATATAAAATCTTTAATAAATTTTGAAATTTATTAAATCAAGCTTTAATGAATTTAAATTTATCAGAAATTATGATACATAATAAATACCTTCTTTGTTTTTTACTTTAGGATCAAGGAGTGCGAGGATGCAAAGAAAATCTTCAATAGGTATGACAAGCTAATTGAAGATATAAACGAATTCAAAAAGAAATATTTCAATGAATGGTCGACAAACATTCCAAAAATTATTAAAGAAAAAACTAATAACAGCATTATAACTAGAGATGGGTCTGATTTAAAGTTAAACTTTAGTTTTGCGGTAATTATAAAGTAGTTTCATTATAATATGCTTATTCTTGTGTAGAAATCTTTGTAAATTTCATAGTTTCAAATATTTAAATAGTATTTTTTTCTAAAGAATACTTAGTATTTGCCATGTGATGATTTTTTGTTTAAATATGGAGGCAAATAATATTATGGAGAATATTTGTACACAACAAAAAAAATGAATGTTCAATTTTGAACAATAGAGAAACGCAACATTTCTCTATTGTCAAAATTGAATTGTTAAATATGGAGGTAAAAACTATTCATTTTATAAATGAAAAAAAGGATATTTTGAGTTCTTTTTTTGACCGGAAAACTATGAATAATGCGTTATAAAGTTTTTTTTACATATTACAGCTCCTAGATCTCATGAAAGAAGTTCATCATTTAAGAACAAATCCTGATTTTATGGATGAATTACCTAAAGAGAGTCTTGACTTATTTCAAAAACAGGAAACGTATAGACAATATAGGATCAATCTAAGTATGACCATTGATTGGTATAACCAGATACGAAAGAACAGTCAGAAAGTAGAATTTGATTTAGTTGAAGATGAAATAAAAGCTATAGATCAAAGAATTGAAATGGCACAACATGAATTGAATTGGAATTCAAACGGTAATTGATACTTATTAATATTTATTGTTAACTTTCTTTGTAATATTTGTTGTAATGAAACTTTCAGATTTATGGAATTATTTGCAAGATTTACATACTTTAGTTGGTAATTTATATAAGCGCATGTCAAAAATACAAGACAACTTGAAAGAGATAGTGTCAATATTAAAATCTTGGTCTTCTCAGCCTTTATTTGAACGAAAGGAAGGAAAGAAGGTAAACATAAACATTTTCTTTATGGATATACATAAAGCATCTCATCTAGATAATTTGTTTTTAGCTAACATATTACTTATACTTCCTATAATTTGAAGCTATTGACTATGCACGGATGATATTATATGGATTATTTTAAAAATTAACAATTTTTAAGGATACGCTAATGAATTTAGAAGATCGAAAAGAGCGAGTCAATAAAAGATATTGTGAAATTAAAGAAGCAGCGGAACGTATTAAATTACTTCTCACAGAAAATATGGAACTTTTTAATATGCAGGACAGTCAGAATAGTGAAATATGGTTGTCTTACATTGCATTTATTGATAATCTGATAAAAGACTCATTATTCAAATCTATTGCTTGCAGGTATTTATAAAATTAATGTTGATGATAAGATTATGTTTTATATATTATGTATAGGGTGTGTATATTCAATTGATTTTTACTTTAAGATCAATGTGTTTTTTTTTGTAATTTCAGCTTAGGTTATATTACCGAACACATGAATCCCAAAAACAAATTAGCACCACTATTTGAAGCACAACTGGAACTTTTAGCACCAGATATGGTTTTCTGTCCCAGTCTAGATCCGAGTGAAGAAAAGGGTTTCACGGCATTGATCAATAGTCTTATAGAGGATATATTAAGAATTTCTTCTTTAATAGAAAGGATCGATCCAAAAACAGAAGAATCTTACGAAGCACAAATAGTTGGCAATAATGATATTATTGATATGAAAGAAGAAATTCTAAATGGTATTGAACGGGTAGGTTATTCTAATTTTTTTGTACTTTTATTTTTTACAAACATAATTTTATATTCTACATTTATATAATTTACGTTATCATTTATATTTTAATTTTTAGGTAATAGAAGATGCTAACGACTTTTGTAAGAATTTTGAGAATTATGCGTATTTGTGGTTAGAAGAAAGAGATGCTGTAATGGAAGTGTTCCTCACTTACGGAAGAATTTTGACGCCAGAAGAAGTAGATTGTATTGGTTCAGAGGATAAAGAAGTCCAAGGACCTGTTCCTTGTCCGCCAAAAATGGAGGCATTTCGTGAACAAATAGATCATTACGAAAATCTTTTCTTTGAGATTGAAGATATGGAATCTTATAAAGTGTTTAACTCGTGGTTTCAAGTAGGTTTTTGATTCATTATATTTTACAAAAAAAGTCCATGGTTTTGATTGAGCAACCATGATATCAAATTTTGTTCTATAAATGGCTGTTTTTAATTATTTTGAAGCATTTGGACTATGGTCTATAAGTCCATAGTGAACGTGAACGTCCACGTGAACACTTAATTAATTCATATGTGATTTTATTAGAATAAGAAAAAAATTGATTTGGCATATTATAGTGTAGTATTTTTATGTGTTATCGTTTAAATATAAATATTTCCGTCTCATTTCAAGAAATTTACTTTACAGGTAGACATAAGACCGTTTCGCCAGGCTCTATTAAATACTACGCGAAAATGGGGAAATATGTACAAAGAACATTTGGTGGACAATGTAACATCTAGCCTCGGCGATTTAGCTAATTTTATACGAAAAGCTGACGAAGGTTTGTATGTCAAATAGTTTCAGAGAAACTATAAAACAAATAATTATATTGGTATGAAATTGTTAGTGTTTAAATTTTTTTCATTTCAATTATAATGAAAACATTCTTGACTTCTCCAGTTGAAGAATTTCAAATATTAACGTTAATTACTAGAATTCTATTAATTACATTCGAATTCTTTGAATTTCATTAAATTGAATTGTTTTCACTTGACAAATTGTAGTCCAAGTTTTTAAAAGAGTCTATTATGTATATAATTTGACAGGTTTGCTTCAACCAGTTCCTGAAGGCAATTACGATGCTCTGGTATCTGTAATGGGATATTTAATGAACGTAAAAGATCGTGCTCTAACTACCGATGATATGTTTCAGCCTTTGACTGAAACTATTGAACTACTTAAGTTCTATGACATGGATATTCCTGAGGAAGTTAATGTTCTACTGCATGTTCGTATTTTAATTATTATTTTAGTATTACAAGAAATACAAACAATTTACAAACTTCAATTTATGTTTTTAATTAAAATAATGGTCTAAAATCCGAACTTGAGCAGATTTTCACCGAGCTGATAATAGAATAAAACTTATTTTATAATAAATTTAGTATCTATATTAGAATAAATATTAAAAATGGGTTGCCAAAAAAATCCTGGACTGGACCTTCCATAGTTTACGTGCTGAGCATGCACACTTTCTTTTAGTCAAGGCCTCAACAGAGACGACTGCAATGTTCGGTCCTTTATTATTACACAGTATATCCGGGGTAGGGATCTCTCTGTTACTCGTTGTTACACACGTGGAAATTTAAATCTTTTAAATTCACAAACCTCTATTAGGACCAGCTTTTTTGCAGACAACCCTATATCAACGTGTTCGTAATAAAACAGCGCTTATCCGGATATAACATTAAACATTAGATAAAACATCATTTTTAAAAAAATAATTAAAAATATTTAGTCCAGGATTTTTATGGCAACCCATTTTTAATATATGCTCTAATATACCTACTAAATTTATTATAAAATATTTTTTATTCTATTATCAGCTCGGTGAAAATCTGCTTAAGGTCGGATCTTCTACTATAAGGAAAGTTTTAAAAAATGTAAAAAGTTAATTAAGAGGTCATTTTTTTAACAATTAAAATAGGAGTTACCAGAACAGTGGCAAACAACAAAAAAGTTAGCCTTAACAATAAAACAACAAGTTGCCCCTTTGCAAGCGGCAGAGGTGGCGTGTATTAGAAGAAAGATTGCAGCTTTCGACTCACACGTTACATACTACAGAGAAGTTTTTAAGAAATACGAGGTAAGATAAAACCAAAATAATGCTATAAAACTCATAATCAGGAATTGTAAAAATATATATTTTCGTACAATTAACTATAAAAAACGAAATGTAATTATAGCTCTTATGAATATTACGAATATATTAGCTGAAATATCTTTATGACTAATAATAATAACATCCCTTGACAAATTACACAAATTGGTCTAACACCAAAGCAAGCAAATTATATGCTTGTGTTATGGATTAGTCAACGATACCAATACGAAGACGTAGAAATACGTTTACGTTCATCACACAAAACCTGTCCCCGATGGGAATCGAACAAGTGCCTTGCAGATTTGTTTGTGGGGTTTGGCGTGTACGCTAACCCCTCCACTACCGAGGTGGTAACTAATGTCTAAATATTTCCTTATCCACAATTGTAAATATAAAAAATAAAAAATTGGCATTTTTAATTTCTAATTTCTTGCAGTTTTTCAAATATGAATGCGATGATCCATATTCTGTCATGTCAAGAGTAGACAAAGAAATGTTGAATCTAGAAGTAGACATGAAAGGTATACAAGAATCAGGATCATTATTTGAAGTAAATGTGCCTGAGTTCAAGTTGCTGAAACAGTGTAGGAAAGAACTAAGAATGTTAAAGGTAGAATATTTTCATAATTATCCATATTAGAAGTAGCTTTTGCTCTAAGCTTTTAAATTTTTATTTGAGAAATGGATCCTTGACGTGGTTAGTACCTAAATAATTAATTGTTAATCAAAAGAATTATTTATTTGAGGGTGACAAATTGCAAAAACAAAAAGATTTGTCTTTTCTGCGGTTACATATTGAATTCTGAAATTTTAAAACGCGAAATTGTGTATCTATTTTAGTCCTCCTGTTCCATTAGATCCGATCTCCAAAAAAATCTGAAGTAATTAATTGATGAACTCTTATTTAAAATATAGGCTGCCCATGTACGATATACTCGTACATGGGCTATAATTTTTACTATCCAGATAGAAGACACAAAGGCGATAACTATTTAATGTTTAGTATTTTGTTACATGTTTCTAAAAGAAAGCTAGGATAACATTTCAAATATTATGTAAATTGAGGTAATATTCTAGCAACTCTGGGATTACGTTTATATTGTGAGAACAAGTATTGAAGACTGGAAAACAACTCCTTGGCGCAAGATAGATGTAGAAAACATGGATATTGAGTGTAAGAAATTTGCTAAAGAAATACGATTATTGGACAAAGAAATGAGAACGTGAGTACGGCTATTTTATATATAATTAAAAAATGGCCTCTTTACGGACAATATAATCTGAAAAAAGTTAGAAAAGCTTTGTTGTTTAAGCTTTATACAGAATATTTGATAGATGCAAGTTGATCAACATTTTAAAATTGCTTAAGGCATTGTGAATTATAATATTATAAACGATTGTTAATTTATTCTTATGTAAATTTTAAAGTAATGATGAAATTGTGTATAAACGTTTTCAAAGTTTAATTTATTTTCTTTTTTAATTATAACCACTTCTTTAAAATACTCACTGCGGAATAGATTTTAAAATTACAAGGTTTTAAATGCAATTAATTTCCTGTAAGTAATTAATAACTTTAATCTTAGAGGAATAATAAAGATCTTAAGCCATATATTGTGTTGCAATAGATGGGACACTTATATTAGTTTGGAAGCAACGGTAAAAAATATGCTGACGTCACTCCGAGCAGTTGGAGAGTTACAAAACCCTGCTATAAGGGAAAGACATTGGGACCAATTGATGAGAACGACTAAGGTAAACGAAGTCCAATATAAGTAACGTAAATAATGAAATGTACATATCTAAATAATTTTAAATTATAAATGTTCCACAATTATATTATGAATATACACTATGGTTACGATTTAAAATATAAAAATACTAAAAAGTTGTGCATGTTCATGACATTGTGTAATGCTTTTAATATAATAAATATTTAATTAAATTAAAACTATATTTATTTTAATTTAACGACAAACAAATACATTGTTGAATAAATTATTCATTATAAAGTTTTAATGACTTTGAATAATCTCATTAAAACTTTTGCAAGTATGAATTTACCCATGATGATATACCTATCTGATATTGTTAAATTAGAATAAATCAATAACTGTTGTGTACTATAAACGATACAAATATTTTTACATATATTACAAATATTATTGCAGATGCAAAGTTTTTATCGATGACATTATTTTTTCTTTCTCGTTTCCGTATTTGGCACACCTACAAATAATGTAATTTATTTTCTGTTATCGTTTATTGGACACAAATCATAATGCTGTATATACGTATTTAAATATTAAATGTAAATAATAATAATAATAATAATATAAATAAAATTTGAAATTGTAAATATGTTTGTGATTGACAGAGCTTAGCTGCACTACCGCCTGAATTCACTGTAAGTATAAAAAGCAATTTTAAAATAAACTTGTATATAAATAAATTGTTACATTAAATTTAATTTTTCGCTAATGTAAATTTCACGCTAATGTAAAATACTGCTTTAAAAGTTATAATTAAGTAAATTTATTGCTTTTTGTAAATTCTAAGTTAAATCATCATATCATTATATCAACAGGGTTTAGTACTATAGAAAAGTCATTTTGACACTTCAACCATAAAGTGTTTTTTTTTGCCTAATATTATTCCGCGAACATCACAGGGTTAGCTCTGGTGATGAATAATGAGTCGTTAATATGGAGCGTCTGCCACTTGGTTTTAGTATTTTGTCACCTTTATTTTTTTGTATCCTTACTATCGGAGTAAAAATCGCAAATCATAAATTATCATTATAATACATTTATCTCATGGACCGCCTCGTTGGTCGAAGGGATAGCGTACAAAAAAAAAACTTTGCGTGGGAAAAGAACAACCACTGGTAACTCTATTTCAGTAACTTGTCGAATGTATTTGTACCTAGACACCTTAATGTAACTTAAGTTTTCGTCCTGGTGATGTATATGTCGGCTATTTTGAAAATACTTTCAATGATCAGTAACATGAGAAAAAGAACATGACGTGTTTTCGATTTAAAAAATGAATATTTAAGTTGTGATTAATATCAATAGATCATATGACATCTACTTATACTAATAACAGGTAAAAATTGTCATGGATAAAAATACAACGCTAGCTGATTTACTTGCACTAAATTTGCATGAATGTGAAGATGAAGTTAAAAATATAGTCGACAAAGCAGTAAAAGAAATGTCAATGGAAAAAATACTAAAAGATTTAAACACAACGTGGAGTGGGATGGAGTTTGAACAGGAAGTACATCCGCGGACCGGATGTGTTTTGTTACGCGCAAGTGAAGAACTTATTGAAACACTTGAAGAAAACCAAGTTAGTTTTGTACAGAGTTTTTGCAGTATAATTAACATAATATTGCAACATATTCGAATATTAACTTTAAGTAGTCTGTTTGCATGATATAATTTAGTATAAATAAAATACCGACGCACGAAGCACAAGGTCCCGAGTTTTATTCCCGGGTAGAGCAAGTTATGTTATTAAAAGTTTCTTTTGGTTTATCTGCTTCCCTTCGTAACGTTGCCAGATTTGTGTCTGATAAAGCGACAACTTGCTACTTGTCACATCGTGAAACCTCATAACATCAGCTAATCGTGCGTGCATACTATGTCCATCTACCTACCCTTTGGAGATATGGGGGTGAAGATATTTGTTTATTTTTTATTTAGTAGAAATTGTTAGTATACTCTTTTCTTAATACTTGATACTTAATAACGTGCCAATTTCAAGGTGCAACTTCAAAATTTGATCACATCGAAATTCATCGCACATTTCTTGGAAGAAGTGTCAAGTTGGCAGCAAAAATTGTCGATAGCTGATCAAGTCATAACTGTGTGGTTTGAGGTTCAAAGAACATGGACTCATCTTGAAAGTATATTTATGAGCTCTGAAGACATACGAAAGCAACTACCCGAAGATTCAGAAAGATTTGACAGAATAGATGCAGAATTCAAAGTAAATTATTTTAGAAGCTGATATTACTATTTTTTTAGCTTTTATCATTTTCTTTTTCCACACATGTTGCTGTGTGAGATTATTCGAATAATTATTAAATTAATCAATCACTCAAAAATATTATTTAATAAATTAAGAATTTACTTTAAAATCAGGCAGTCGATTTTCAAAAGTAATCCGCTGGTATCTCAATTAGTCTACACCACCCACTGTAAATTATATTAATTCACGATCAAAAATTTTGTTAGTATTAAAATTTTTATCTTTAATGATGATGCAAAGCGCGAAAGACAAATGTTTACAAAAAATTTTTTTGATGTTAAGTGCTTTTAAATATTCTTAACACTTTTTCAGATTTTATCAAAAGAATTGTCCAAAACTCCGAATGTAGTCAAGGGCACAAATAAAGAGGGTCTCGTGGCCACTCTTGATAGTTTACAAAAGGACTTAGTGATTTGTGAAAAAGCTTTAGCTGAGTACTTGGAGACGAAAAGATTGGCTTTCCCAAGATTTTATTTTGTGTCGTCGGCAGATTTATTAGATATTTTATCTAATGGAAATCAGGCTGAACTAGTAATCAGGTAAATCAATACAATAGTATAGTGTGACTAAATAAAGTAAAACACACATTTACTCTCAATATTCGTTTCTCTATTTATGTATAACATATAATACGATAATTTAATCATTATAATTTTAGAAATTAATAATAATTCCAATAATTGGTTTAAAATTTTGTAAAATCAATTAAAATATTTCAGTAAACTACCTTCAGTGATTAATATATTTATTCTGCAACTTAACCAAACTAACAAACTAACTAATTTAACTCTTTTCTTACGATGGAATGAAAGTTCTCGTTTACAAATTCACTTCAGTAAAACATGGAATTATATTGTCGTTTATTTTTTTACAGACATCTAACAAAACTATTTGATTCTATAGCAAAATTGCAGTTTAAAGAAGATGGGGCACCAGGTGAAAAGGTCGCTTTTGGTATGATTGCGAAAGACGGTGAGCTTGTAAGTTTTTGTGGGGAATGTGATTGTACGGGTGCAGTAAGTATCTAATTTAAATATCAAAATTTAAAAATATTTGACGTTATGCCCATATCACCAAATAGGTAGGCATATACATATGCACCTACAATCTCGGGAAATGTTATGGTTTCAAATAAACTGAAAAAATCAATGAAACAAGTTGTATTGTCTGAGATCAACCGGAGACCGCGTGAGTCAAAGTAGGATCCCAATTGTGCTTGACCACTTGATACTTGAAAGTAATAGTTTAAAAGGCGTTTTATTAACAACTAAGCATCAGATATATAAATAATAAATATCTTCACGCCCATATCCCCGAAAGGGTAGGCAGAGGTTTACATATTATGCACTGATGATATAACCGTGGCAAACCGTGGATTTGTGCCCTAAGTGGCAAGACCGTCGCCACTTAGGGCACAAATCCCGGGTTTCCTCCATGAGAGCATTCAAAAATGTGCTTAAGTTAAAACAATAATTGGTACATGGCGGGGTTCGAAATTGGACTACGGAAATGGAAGCCCAGAGCGCGTACCACTAGGCTGCAGAGCATCAGATATATACTCAAATGATCTTAAATAATTGTAGGTTGAAATATGGTTAAATCGTTTGCAAGATATAATGAGATCTACAATCCGACAGTATTTTGGAGAAGCCATAGTTTCATACGAAGAAAAGCCAAGAGAACAATGGTTATTCGATTTCATGGCTCAAGTTTCATTGTGCGGTTCCCAAATTTGGTGGACCACAGAAGTTAACATAGCGTTTGGGAGATTGGAGGAAGGATATGATAATGCTCTTAAAGACTACTATAAAAAACAATTGGCTCAACTAAGTACACTCATTAGTTTATTAATTGGTGAGCTTAGCAAGCAGGACCGTCAGAAAATTATGACAATTTGCACAATAGATGTCCACTCTAGAGACGTTGTTAGCAAAATGATTCAACAAAAAGTCGAAGCTGGATCGGCGTTTCAATGGCAGTCACAACTTAGACACAGGTTTTTATATTTATTAATGCGCTTTTATTAGCTTGGGTTGTACGTATGTATGTATATATGTATGTAGCGGAATCTTTAAGCTGGATTTTCGCCAAGTTCCAGCAGTCGGATTGATTCGAAACTGCACACACTGCACTGCACACATCAAAGACCGATGACAATGCAATAATATGAAAACAGTTCCTCATTATCCTTATAAGGACCGCCAGGATTAATAAATTCTTTTATGGATCCTTCTTGGGAAATAAATTAGACCTTATTGCAATGACGAAAAGGTATAGAATCGTATCTACAATGTTGTCAAAAAAATTTCACTAGATGTCGCTGACCGTTAAAGAATTGCGCAAGATTGAAGAACGACTGAATCGTATATATAAAATGTAGGTCTATTAGTAAGTTTTGGATCCGTTCCCGTTGATTGATGATACGAAGAAATAAATCTAAAAGTTTTTACTTAATTCCTCAATATAAAGACTAAAAATTTAAAAATAAATAATAGTTTCAAAAAACTAAAAAACACGCTTGTATTTCTTGTACAACTAAAAAGTAGAAAATAATTCTAAGTTATGAAGACTTCATGTTACAGGGGAAGAAAACCAAATTTAAGTTTTTAACAAAATAATTTAAAACAGAAAAAGCGTGGGGTGGTAAAAACGTCCAAATTATAATTCTCGGGAAATACGGCTTCAGAAAGTGAATTCTAATCTTCAGCAGCACAAAGGATGAAAGACGAGGCAGACCTTACGGTTTTAGTTCGATTTATACCACTCATATACGAATTGTACTTATCTGTTCGTCTCATGTTTTGTATCTTTTTTTTTTTTTAAATGAAATGAAAATTACTTATTTGCGGAAAATGTGTGTTAAACAATTGTTACAAAAAAGCATTCTACGACATGCCAATATTTTATTTTTATCTATTTATTTTATTTTAACAAATGTTCTATAAATATTACTAATTACAATGTACAAAAGTTTTTTTATAAATCAAACAAGATTTAGCTAGGGGGATCCTATAAATAAACAAAAATAATTTTTTTTTGGGATACGACACCGAACAATCACATGATTCTAATGGTAAGGGACAATCGAGACCTATATTAGACCTATTTGACCGCCTCGTTGGCCGAGTGGCTAGCGTATACGCCTAACCGCATCGACTAACCGCGAGGCTCGGGTTCGATTC
>DVZL01005307.1:0-12166 GCA_018236625.1 Lasaia peninsularis
TGCATATTAATAACGTTTGGTTTTGGCAGGTGCTCTCAAAACTCAAAGGGGTAGTCTATAATTTATTCACTGACAACCAAGAGAAAAATTCAGGAGTGGAATTAGAAGGCGTTTCATAAAATATTAACAATTGACCGCCTTTATGATCGAGCGTATTCGGTGTCCGACTTTAACGAGGTCCGGGGTTCTATGTTAGTTTTTTATGAGCTTTTTACATTAATTTAAAAAACATAACGTTGCCAAAGATTACATTTTTGACTGATATGGCGACGGATTTGCTTTCTGTCACATCACGGGACCTAATATCTGATTATTTAGACCGCCTCGTTGGCCAAGTGACTAGCGTACATGCCTAACCGCATCGACTAACTGCGAGGCTCGAGTTTGATTCCCGACGGGGACAGGCATTTGTGTGATGGACATATTTTTATTTCCGGGTCTGGGTGTTTATTAAATTTATTCTTGTATATATTTAAGTATTTCTATGTATTAGTATCGTTATCTAACACCCATAACACAAGCATATAATACTGCTTACTTTGGGGTTACATCAATTTGTCTAATTGGTCCAGTAATATTTATAATATTTATTTATAATATCGTCAGCTTATTGTGAGTGTAGGTATATGTACCTCTGCCTAAACCTTCAGGTATATTGGCGTGACTATATTTATTTACAACTAGCTGTGCCCGCGACTTCGTCTGTGTTTTTATTTAATTATTTTATTTTATACATATTTAAAATAAAATTCTAAAATAAAAGTAGGCCAAGCCGTTCCTTATTACATCAACAGTCTGCTAGTGAAATTTCCATTAAAATCGGTCAACAATAGACAGTCAGACAGATGGACAGACTCACAGACGGACAGATGGACAGACGGACAGACAAAAACTATAACGACACTTTAACGACGATAAAAGACTGTCTGTTCCGGCTAATCTCTGGATCTTTTTTGACGGAATATTCACCGACAGTTAGCTAATATAACAAAGAGTAGGTAACTTAAGCACTTTTATTTCATTAAAGTCCAAACAAAACAAGGCAACTGTTATTGAAATTACAACTTCCATAATAGTTTAGATCATCTTTAATTCCTACGAAAATTATAAAGACGAAATTAACTCTGTCTGTTACGCTTTCAAGCCTAAACCACTGAACCGATTTTTATGAAATTTGGAACGGAGATAGAGTTGATCTTGAAAAAGAATGTAGGAAACTTTTTAACCGAGTACATTAAAAAGTGGGTATGTTTTTACGCAATAAGAATTATAAGTTTGAAAATTTTGAAAGCTTCTTGAAGAAATCTGTGTTATTGAAATAATCCACTCAGGCAAAGCCGCGGACGCTAGTGAAAAATGAACATGCCACATAAAACACCCATAGAGTTTAAATGCAAGCAATAAAATTAATAAAATCGTTCCCAAGTAATTACCTATTTCGCCATAAACCTAGTTACATACTGTTGCATCTCCTACAGAAACAACGGCAATAAAAGCCCAATTCATCATAAAAAGTTACGCATTAAAACTAAAACAGTCGTTAATATGAAAATAAAACCTACTATTTATAGTCTTCGCTCAATTAGTCTTGGTATTTGTTCTACGTTTACAATGGAGTCTTCTTTCAACTTTGATCAAATATATTTTTAGATACTTTTACTGTTTCAGTTGTTAATGGCATATTATAAAAAAAATCCCCCGTCGCCTCTCTCTGTGTGTTTTGTTTCCAGCATAATGCTATGTTTTCCACAAACTCAAGAAACTCATAGAACAAGTCCTACACCCGACAATAAAAATCAGGATCTCATATGCTTGACTTTAGAGCTAATTAAAATGAATAAGATTAGAATGTCGATATGAATCGGTTCATGAGTTACAGCCTGGTGACAGAAGGTCAGACCGACATACGGACAGCGGAGTCTTAGTAATTGGGTTCCGTTTTTAATTAGTTAGCTGTCTGTTTGTGTGTCTGTCACCAGGCTGTATCTCATGAATCGTGCTAGCTAGACAGTTGAAATTTTCACAGATTATATTTCTTTTTCCGCTATAATAACAAATACTAAAAACAGAATAATATATATATAAAAGGTGTTCCCATCTAACAAACTTGTTTTTTTTCGTTTTTATAGATAACTAGCTGGCTTCGCCCGCATGAATTATTTTAATAATACAGACAATTTTTAAATTGCAGACATTTTTCCGACTTATAATACTAATCGCGTAAAAACATACCCTCTTTTTAATGTAGTCGCTTAAAAAGTAGCCTATGTCCTTCCTCAAGGTCTACTCTAATCTCTGTACAAAATTTCGTCAAAATCGGTTCAGTTGTTTAGGCATGAAAGCGTAACATACAGACAGACATAGTTACTTTCGCATTTATAATATTAGTACGGATGATCGGAACCCTACGTGCGCGAGTCCGACCTGCACTTGGCGGATTTTTTACCCTTCGTGTACGAAACCCTAAAAACTATCAAGAGCATGTAGTCGCTGTTAAGTACAGTATCGTATGTCGGCGAGCCAGTCGTCCATTGAAGTCGGACGGCGGTTGGTGTTTGTGGTGAAACTAAAACGTATGAAAATAGTCCCGACCCTCCATTTCCGTGTACCTGTTAACTTAGAACATAAATATAGAACTAAAACAAATGATACAACTACATACGAATGCCTTGTTAAGGTGGTAGTGGTCTATAAAACCTTGTTTCTTTGTCATATGTACATTATGTTGATTTGCATTCATAAAGAATTAGTGGGGATGATTATATTAAAGAAATTGTACATAGAAATGCAATTTTGGAATATGAATGTACCTACTTGATCTCTTAGATGCGGTACCTTACCGTACAAATTCACCAAGGAGTTCAAGATATTACAACTGAAAGTTTATTAACTGCGTCACACCGTCACATTTGCTCTCAATAGATCTATTTTAACAGTCAATGGCATGAGGGGTTTGCCAAAGCCCTTGTGTTTTTATAATAATTCTACAGGTTGATAAAAATTAAAACTCTTTTTATTTACTAAATTAACATCAAAAATCTTAGACGTTAACCACAACCATCTTACTTTTTGATAATATTAAACCAGATTCAGCACTCTTCAAATATTATGAAATAAAAACAAAAAGGTCATTTATCTATACAACTTATTGATGAAATCTAAGTCGGTAGTTTTGCCGTCTTGCAGTGTTTAAATTATTTTCTTTTTTTATATAATATAATATGTTGGATGCTACGGAAGTAAAACGCACAATTTGATTTAGCTGAATATAGAAAATCGACAATTAAAGGTTTTTACTTCCAATCTTTTTTAAATTGACTCCCAATGTCAATGTGGCCACATCAAACTTTTTTTAAGGCGGCATACACATAGTATAAATATAGTATACAACATACTATATTTATACTATGTGTATGTAATATATTTCAAAGTACATATACAAGTATTACGCACCGATATTAATCATGTCAGTCTCTAAAAAGGTTTACGTCATTCGTTTTTTGCTCTGATAGAATATAACTTTGTTTAAACATGGTGAATTTGAGTTAATTTTGAAATGCACTTTTATTTACTACATGTATATTACGCGTGACATTTTTATATTTATATCATCATGTATTCGAAACGTGA
Source organism: Lasaia peninsularis (assembly GCA_018236625.1). Lineage (NCBI taxonomy): Eukaryota > Metazoa > Arthropoda > Insecta > Lepidoptera > Riodinidae > Lasaia > Lasaia peninsularis. Next base: position 3,631 of record DVZL01005307.1, read on the forward strand.
TAAAATACACTACATTAACTACACTAACAAGTGAACAAACAAACAAAATACAACAAGTGTCTTAACAAGCAGGTTCTTCATAAATAGTCGCCTTGTCAAAATATGTATAAGGACAAAAATTTATGGTGACAACAAAGTAGTCGTTTTTTTGGAGCGAGTTATGTCACGCTCTCCTTTATCCGGATCACAAAAGATCTAACCGTGGTAGGTCAAGTGGCGTTCCCGGACGTGACGTTCCATGACAAAAGATTTTTTAATTAACAAGTTTCGTGACCGATCGAGGGTTGTTCACAAGTTGTAAAGTATGGTGGTAACTGGTCTTTCATGTGAAAAAAAATCTAAAAAAAATGTGTTTTTTTTTTCAATCATTTCTTTATTATTTTATGCCTTTGTGTACAATTAAAATGGAGATTTGAATGCATAAAAACCCAAAATATAAAATAATAAAAGCGGCCAAGTGCGAGTCGTAATCAGAACAGCACGGGGATCTATATTTATCTGTACAAATAAATAAGTGGAATGTCTGTATGTAATATTAAAATAACCGCTTTTTACTAAATGCATATTATGTATGAGGAGCGTATATCAAAATAGTATTTTTAGAATTTTTGTTTGTCTATCTGTCTCTCTCTGTGTCCTTCTGTCTGTCTGTCTATCTGTCAGCTGATATAATAGGGGAACGGCTTAGGCTACTTTTATTTTAGAATTTCACTTTAGAAGTTAATAAAATAATAATAACGCAAACGAAGTAACGGGTGCAGCTAGTATTAGATATGAGGCAAAACTTTAGGATGTTTGTATGTTTATTACCGATTTATTTCACCATTTCCGGTATATCTGAACGAAATTAAGCGATGCTTAATAGATCCACTGTTACATATTATATATTACTTGCATAAAATAAACATATTAATATCCCTTATGGATTTATTAATTGACTTCAAATGAGGAGTTTCTCAATATGGCTGTATATGTTTTTTTGATTTCATGATTACTTCGAAAATTATAAATGGATTTTGATTTTGTTTTGTAGGAGAGGTAATGAGATATTTTGTACGTTTGCTACTTGATTACTCTACTATTGATGATTATTTTTGTAAGATATGTCATATGTCGCTGATTAACCCATATACAATGGTTTCAGCAATTTTTAAAATATCAAAAACACAAATAAGCTAATTATCTAGATAATAAAAAGGTACAGAAGCTTAAGCCGTATTAACTTAGAGAAATTTAAGTCGTTTTTTACAGGTTTACTGCGGTTAAACTATAACAACTTTATTCACAAGATCAGTATATTGTATCCGTACACCTTATGGCGTGCTGTCAGCTCAGCTGTCATTATGTTTTTTTTTTATTTTTACACAACGATAAACGATCATGCAGCCAAGATAATTATAGCCTTTTGTAATTAAAATTTTGCTAACGATATAAATATATGTTATTAGCAGTATCAAAGCCCTAGTACCTAATTAGAGATCCTGATTTGACATGATAAACCTTTATCGCGTTCAAAAAGCTATCTACCAGGTTAGTTTATATTTTTTAAAAAGTCGGGCTAATTTATTTTAACTAGCAGTATTTATTATTTGTAGTTGTGATGAACTTGATTCAGTGTTACCTTTTTTTTCTATCGCTCGTTAAAATTAACGTAAAATAATTCGCGTAATAAAAAACCGACTTTTTATAAAAGTTGCTAAAAAAGTAGTGTACCTATAAACTATATTATTGTGAAATTTCGTGACAATCCATTCAGTAATTTTGCGTGAAATGACAACCATACAAACCTTCGCTTTTATATGAGTAGGTTTTCATTAAGCTTTTTATTATATTTTATTAAAATGTGCGATATTAATGATAATATTCTTAAGATGTATAGTTGTCCTTTTAAGTACATATTTATATTATTAAAGTGATCATTATTATTGAATAATCGAACGAACTCACCAAATGAAGTTCGATCTTAATTACCGTGTTCATCGCAACCATTTAAATATATCCCAGCTCCCAGTTTTCCCAATTGTTATTTCACAATGGCCTGGCCCTTTTATACTGTCACCTTTAACTCTAGTTTTGTCTCACGCGCTAACGAAGCTTTTGTAAAAGCTCTAGAGCTTTGGAGTTTGGGTTCGGGTTAGTCAGAAAAGCGCGCGCGCACGAGACGCGTGTGTCGGGAACGATGTGACTGCGCGCTTTCTTTCCGCTAATTTTAACGTATGGCACGTGGCGAACTGACAAGTATGCTTAAGTGATTAGTTATAAGTGATTTCTGAGCAACATTACCCTAAAACTAACAAAAATATTCCGCCCATTGAATAAATACATACTCTGGTATAAAATGTAACTTTTATTGAATTAAATGCCTATTCGTATTTTAATTACTAATTTTCTTCGTTATTATTCATGTAGTTGTACAGTTTAAATATATATTAATGTTATAAATAGAGTGTTTGTTTATAAGAGATCTCCAGAACTACGATACTTATTGGAATGAAATTCGCCATTTAAAAGGTATTATTAATTAAGGTGTTTATAAACAATATAATATGTGTCTAATAAAACGAAATGTTCTATAGCCAAAGGGCAAAAGCAGAACCCTATTACTAAGACGCTGTCCGTTTGTCTGTCTGTCACGAGGCCGTATCTCATGAAACGTGAAATCAAGAAAGTAGATTTTTTTACAAATGCATTATTGCTTTTGCTGCTATGACAATAAATAATAAAACCAGAAACTTAATGTTTTAAGGAGGATTCCATTCAATAAACGTGACTTTTGGCCCTTTTTACTTATGGTACGGAACCTTTCGTGCGCGTTTCGAACTGGCACTTGGTCTTTTTTTTATAAACATTTTCCTGTAAATACTTAATAGTTTAAAAAACAAAGCATTGAATTAGAAAGTTTGTAAGTAAAAATATCGTAAAAAAAGTTTGCATTCGCCGAATTCGATATAACACGAATTGGCATTGTTTATCAAATATTCAAAAAGGGTTTCATAAATTGAAACGTTTGATCTGAGTGCATTTCGTCGAGTTGTAATAATGTTTGAGATATATCTCAGAAATGCCTACATGATTATATTTTGAAGCTAAAATTATGTTAAACGTGCTTCAGGCAAACAATCTTTTGTTGACTGCCTCGTTAGTCGAGGGGTTAGCATACATGCCTAACTATCCGCTAGGCTCAGGTTTGATTCTCGACGGAGACGGAGGCGAATATAGAAGTCAGTATTTCCGGATCTGAATATTTATAAAATTTATTCTGATAGATATTTAAGTATTTTATGTATTAGTGTCGTTGTCTAACTCCCATAACACAAGCATATAAATAACTTACTTTGGGGTTAGATGATGTATTCATGTATGTATGAAACTGAGGTTAATTGAAGGATTAATTAAAGAATTGAATTGAGGTTAAATTTTATTATTATTGTTACCTTTCTTCAACTGGGTGAACCGATTTTGTACATTCCCTTTGTATTTAAAAATTGGTGCACCTCTTGTAGTGCCATTTTGTTGTAGTCGACTTTTGCAATTATATCGCTTTTCAATTGCAATGACTAAGGGTCATCTTTATAGACGTCAAGGAGATTAATTAATGCATTTATAAACCTTAACCTTTACTTGAACGTTCGGATAATCGTACTGAAATAAAAATTACCAATTTATAGGTGCAGCTTGTTCTATTACATACACAGCAATTAACATAATTATCAAGATTCTGGAACTTGATTAGTTTTAACATTCTCTCAAAATTACTTCCGTTGAATTCCAATTTTAAAAACTAATTCCAATTTCAATTTCCTAAAATTGCCTCCAAACAATTAAAACTTTAAACAAAATAAATTGAGTTCTTAAAATATCTATATATTTTTTAATTCGGAATATCAAATAAGAATAGTGTGTTAATTTTTTTAAATATCGAATAAACGTGTTGCTTTTCTAAAAAATAGAGACATTGTAGACCTCAGATGTTATTGAGACGTTGTTATGTTGTAGCTGGTACTTTAGCCAAGTCACTCCACGTATATGTATTTAAACTTTATTGTACACACGTATTATAACACAAGCAGAAAACACATAATAAACAATATACGACCTTATCTCTGTTAACAGATGGCTTTTTTTCTAAGTTGATTGATAGACAATGCCTATAAGCATTAGGATCATTGTGCATAGCTTTGAACAAAATAATACACATATATCTTACAGCTAGCCTAGATTGACAAAAATACATACATACAAATCTTCACGCCAGGTCCCTTGCGGGGTGGGAAAAGAGTATCGAGTGTCAAGTGTCATGATACATTATAAACACGCCGGTTTCGGAGACTCTTAACCACCATCGGACAATACACGATAAAAAATAAAAAACAAAATAATTTCAAATATTATAAGTAGGTAGGTATGTATAAAGGAGAACTCGTGTATATCATAGGTAATAAGAAATATGAATTAAAATAAGACAGAACCAACTTTCGTTTTATGTCAACAAAAATCTAATTTCAATAATTGTTTGTCTAAGTAAAGAATTAAATACGAATTTTTGATAACTCAAATAGCGCTTAATAATTGTCATAAAATTTATAGATGATCTTGGAGGGTATACTATATTAGGATAAAAAAAACAAAATTAGATAAATCTGTAAAACGTCATGCATGATATAAAATAAAAAAATATATTAATCTAATTGGAAACCAGCCTTTGTCCTGGTTCTCGCTTTATTTTATTTTTAAATCAGATCCCATCGGGTGTGCTACCAACCAACCTAACCTAACCAACCAATCCAAGATTAGATCGAATTCAAAAACACCAATCCTCGTTTCCTCTCGTTTTTCTTTACCTTATGAGCATTCAAAAAATGTACTTAAGTTAAAAACTTATTGGTACATGGCGGGATGCAACCTTGGACTATCGGAATGGACTAGACCACTGAGCCTCTTATTATTGTTACAAAATAAAGTAAGGAGATACAGTTAATAAACGAAATAAAATGTTATATTGAAGCGAGTTTGAATACTCATATAATAAAGCATCCGTTTAACGAAACCGGACATCAGCTCCGGTCTATTCTGATCTGAGAGTGGAAACTGATGTTGACAAATGCGCGTAGAGAACGCTCGATTCCTTTACCTACATTGAAACTATTTATAAAGTGCAACGGAAATGTTACGACGCTGAAGTCTCGCTTAAAACTGATATAGTTTCAGCACTGTTCACTCTGTATACATATTTTCATATATGAAAAAGGAATATGTACGTTCTAAATTCGATTGTATGATTTTGTTTTTTTTTTGTAACGCTACGACGCTGAGGTCTCAATTAAAATTGTAACAGACAGCAATGTTTTTCTATATATTTTCATATTTATTATTTATTATTATTAACACAATCTTAATACAATTTGAAACTTAAAATAAAAGGTGCAACATAACATAACTCTTGCGAATTTTTCAGCACACCTGTCACTGTTTACAACAAAAACCTTATATTAATGCACACGACACGCAAATATATACTCTAATACCATAACAACTAAAAATCTTATAAAAGAAAACTAAAAAAAAGTTAAAAAAGGAATACTTACTCTCTAAATTTGATTGTGCGTTTTTTTTTGTCTGCGATATTTTTATAAATTGCAAATGAATTTTGACGAATTTGTTTTATGAGACGGATCATTGTTTGTATTTAATTCCAAAACATAATTAAATGTTTTAGTGCCTTTTAAAATATCGACACAAATAAAAAGTGTTATTTAGCTGACGACATGACAATTAAATTAAAATCGGTTCTTTGCTATTTCATTTCGCTTACACACATAGCTTTATGTCGGCTAATAGTGGATGCATATATATCTCTACCATAAAGATAAGACCGCAAACAGGTAGTATAGTAGTAACAGTAGGTAGGGAAGACAGAAATAGGTAGGGTGGTGGATCCATATCGGGCGAGTTGCTGCACAGCATTCTACCAGTGATCTTGTTGGGAATGACCCAGTTAACCTATACCCGCGTCTTAAAATCTGCCTGGTAAGGAGGCAGATGGCCTATTCTACACAGAGGGCTCGGACTCACACCGGAAATTAAAGTAGTTTATTTGCAAAATATATGTAATAAAAAGTTATTCAAAGATTACTTAATTATACCAACATATTTTTGGTGAACAAATATCAATGTTATAATATGTTATTTTATTATTCTGTAAGAATATTGACTTACTGAAAAAATATTGAATAGTTTGAATTAGCTCTTAAAAATATTGTAGATATTATAGTGAATACGAGATATAGGTATATGAATATCGAACAGAAAATAATTCAGATATAAGGACTTATCCAAATAATTTAACTTTTAATGGAATTATTCGTATTCGCTATCTATAAAAATTTTTTTTCTTTTTTACATTTAAAAAAAATAGCTGCGTATATTATTAGCAATAAATAAATAAAAATCCATGCAAAATTAAACAAATAGTTCTAACCCTAAATGAGCAAATAATATGCTTGTATTATGTGTGATAATCAACGACATTAGTACATAGAAGTGCTTATATAGATGACAGAACCCATTCAATAAACACTCAGAACTGGAAAAAAGAACATTTATTTTCAGCACACAAATACATACCTGTGTCGGAAATCGAATCCGAACCTCATGATTTGCCGGTAGCGTTAGTCGTGTAAGCTAACCCCTCGACCAACAAGGCGGTCAATAAAAAAATGTTATCCAATTGCTTGTAAAGGAAGGTAACTTTTAATCTGGTGTATTGAGAAACATTTTAGTTTTCGACCATTGACAAAATTTATCAGATCCGGACTTCAACCGTTTTGTATTTGAATCGTTTTATCTCTCAGTGTAATAAATCACCGCTGGCCCTGGATGCCGGGACATTGAGTGCGCTACGCATGTTTGATCTCACAATGCAATTAATTAAGTTTATCTTTCTTTGTATTGTTATTAAAATATTGGTTGTAGTTCTGTCGTACGAATTTCAAGTTATCGATATCTATTAAAAGTAAAGAGATAAAACACATTTGGTGCTGTCAAATCATTTTGTACGCGTCATTTCTAGAGACGTTTAATTGATACCTCGTAATGTGTCGATTAAAAGCTGTGCAATTTATTGTACTCTGACCAATTTGACACGACTAAAATGTTCTATCTCTTTCGCGTTTTATTATATTGGAAAAAGATACCTTATGTTTTAAACATATGTTAGTGTGCAATAGAATCAATAGAATAAAGCAATAAAATATTATTAAATTTAATAAATCGCCCTTGTGGTCGAGCGTAGTCGGTTTGCGACTTTGGCGTACGAGTTCCGGGTTCGAACCTTAGGTAGCGAAACTTGTTCTAAGAGTTTTACAGTTTATCTTAAAAATATAACGTTGTCGGTATTGAATTCGAGCCCGATATGGCGACGGACTTACCATCTGTCACATCATGGAACCTGATATATACCTGCCTACCTGTTCGGGGATATGGCTTGGCGATATTTATATACTTTACTGTTGCAGTCCCTAGGAAATAAGTTTCTCTTTCAATAGGCAATATGCATGTGATTTAGATATTATGACCCAAAAAATAACGTGCAATCTTTATTGCTGAATAAATATACCCACAAATATTTTTGCCAATATTCAAATTTTTATTAATAAAATTAATTCTTTGAAAGTAGTATTTTTGAAATTCCTTCACGAATTTCGAAAAAGCAACGCTATCGTGGAAATGAAACGTGACGTTACTATTAACTGTCAACGCCATGTCATTTGATATACTTATTTTTGCTTCTTTGGGTATAACTTGAACATTTTCGCACATAGGGATAATACAATATTTATAAATATATAGTGAAATTAATTAAGTGAAGTATAATAACACTTCACCTTATTTTACATCGTTAACAAATTATTGTTCTCACTTCTCAGTGGACGGTGACGTCACAAATAAGTGCGCTAAAGTGGCGGTGTTTCAATCATCCGAAAATGATGATAGTTTGGATATTTTTTTTAGCTTATTTATCACTATTTTGCAAGTGCTATATTTTTTTCACTTATATCATTATTTCAAGTATTGTTAAGAAAAATTAAAAAAAACATACATATTACTTATTACGCCCCAACACAAATTCATATGATTGTTAATGCTACGCCTAAGCTCAGAAAGCTTATGAGAAAGCTCCTCGGGCTATTATACCTCCCACAGAGCATCATTATTATGGAGCTTATAGTGAAACTGTCACCACCAACAATGTGACCAAAAATGTGTTATTACTAAAGGAGATGTCATTAGTTATATCATTATTTAAAGCTTTATCCCGTCACCAAATATTGAGCCGAAAACTTTTAAAATGATGTAGTCATAACATTAAAGAGGGAACGTGACACGTGGCACTAGATACTCCACAGACCACATACCCCAATAGACTTGTAATGTATAAGCGAAAAGTCTGTAAAGCTTACGTGCAAATGCACCTATAAGCTTGAAAACGAATGCGAGCTCATTTAGTAGCGACCAGGCGGCAGACCCGTAAACTACG
>DVZL01005308.1:0-12165 GCA_018236625.1 Lasaia peninsularis
GTCCCAGTTAAACTTACGAGCTGCCTGGTAGGGAGGCAGATGATCTATTCTACACGGGAAACCCGGACCAATATCCTTGTATTGGTCCGTAAATATTATGTTACAGAAACCATCTTAAAAATATTACAATGTTCAACTTAAGGCACACAAAGAGAGTCTTATCGCCATAGAGCGGAGTACGTATAGTAAGTTGAAAAACACAAGAAAAACCTAAAGTAACATGACATAATATATCAGGTATCTAAGATTATTATAGACCAATAGCACAAACCCACAGGTCCTTACAGACGAACGTCAGTTTTTATCGCTAACATGATCAGGTAATAGAATTTCTCCTTGCTATTTTTTATATGCTTGCGCCATAATGTTGTCTACGTATAACTCACTCAAATGACACAGTCATTCGAGTGTTACATCATTCGAATCAATCAAAAACTTTCTAACTCACGTGAATGACATAGAATCATTCGAGTGAGTTAGAAAGTTTATGAATAAAATAGTTGCGAGAAAATTTCAAATGAATTTATTTTATTTAATCCTAACACACCGTGCGAGAAACTAGGTTATATTTTGTTCAAAGCTAACTGAGTTCCGAGTTCATTTTTGTTCGGAACTAGTTACCGATAGTTTAATTGGTATATTGTGTCGTATAAACGTTAATTTATTGTAGTGAACTCGTATTTGAAAGGATTTTACTTGATGTGTTTAGAAAAGTGTGATTTTGACTTGTGATTGTGTATGTGTTACTTTAGAGCCAACGTTCACTATAGACTTTTATCTTTTTTTCGTTGGATTGTTTTATTACAGTGTAAGAATGTATCCACGTACATAATTTATGAATCGCCTCCATAGTTGAGAGTAGTCGGTGTCAAACTTTGACGCATGAGGTCCTGGATTCGATTCTTGGGTAGCGCAACTTGTTTTCAGTTGTTATATGAGACGTCTGGAATTGGTTTTGTGCCCTATATAGAACTGGCCACCTAATATCGTGGATGCATAAGTAACAACGGTGTATGGAATCTACTTTCAGTAATCTGGCTGCATTAGTATATTATTAATGACATAAAATATTATGCCCACCGCATAAATACGCACCGAATATCTCTAATCCAGCAACGGGGGTGCTTTTACAAAAACTCGTTTCAATTTTAGAAACGAGTGTCATTTATTAAAGCTGTCACAGATGACGAAAGATGACATCTTTAGGTTGAGCCGCTCATTAAAAATGCGTTTGTAAACATTTATATTTCTCCTATCGTGACACAATGTTTTACGGTTTTTATTTCTTCGGACATACGCATTTACAGACATGCTAATATACGTCAGAACTTTGTGAACATTTATTAAATAAATAAATAAATATTACTGTACAAACTACACAATTCGATCTAACCCCAAAGTAAGCAATTTATATGCTTGTGTTATGGGTGTTAGACAACGATACTAATAAATAGAAATACTTAAATAGATACAAGAATAAATTTAATAAACATCCAGACCCGGAAATACAGACAACTATGTTCATCACACAAATGTCTGTCGTGGGAATCGAATCCACGCGTCGCGGTTAGTCGATGTGGTTAGGCGATGCGGTTACGCTAGCCACTCGACCAACGAGGCGGTATTATTTATTTTATTCTGTTTTTAGTAGGTATTTGTTTTGTTATAGAGGCAACAGAAATACATAATCTGTGAAAATATGAACATTACACCTATCACGGTTCATGTGATACAGCTTTGTGATAGACAACCTAACGGAGAGTTAGCTTTTAGTAGATCTTATTTTTTAAGAGATAATACAACAAACAAACACCTGGTTTTCCTGGTGGTAAGAGTCAACTACGACACCATAGACGTTGTAGGTGCGTTTCTGTCGTATAGTCGGGCAGTTTGTTATATATGCAACTCTATTGGCTACCTTATCCTTTATGTTTGACTTCAAGAACACTCTTAAACTAAAATAAGTTGTTACGATAATGACTGCATTATTCGGTGACTGCGTAGCATTAATAATAGTTTAAAAATACTAAAAAACACGCTTTTATTTATTGTACAACTAAAAACTAGAAAATAATTCTAAGTTATGAAGAGTTCATGTTACAAGGGGAGAAAAACAATTAAAAGTTTTTAAAAAAATAATTTATTTCAAAGTAAACAGTGTGGGGTGCATTATACTGTGGTTCATAACTAACCTCTAATATAATATAGTTATATAGAATGATTATGATATTTTAAGTAACAAGCACCCCACGCTTTTTACTCTGAATTAAATTATTGTGTTAAAAACTTAAATTTGGTTTTCTCCCCCTGTAACATGAACTCTTCATAACTTAGAATTATTTTCTAAATTTTAGTTGTACAACAAATAAAAGCCTGTTTCTTAGTATTTTTAAACTATTATTTATTTTAGAATTTTTAGTCTTCGCGAAATCGTTATATTGCGGAATTAAGTAAGAACTTTTAGATCAATCAACGGGAATTGATCCAAAAATTAACTAATAGACTTACATTTTGTATATACGATTCAGTTGTTCTTCAATCTATACCTTTTGTTCATTGCTATAAGGTTGAATTTATTCCCAACAAGGATCTATAGAAGAATTTATTAATCCTGGCGGTCCTAATAAGGATAATGAGGAACTGTTTTCATATATTGCATTGTCATCGGTCCTTGATAGGTGTGCAAAGTTTCGAATCAATCCGACTGCTGGAACTTGACGAAAATCAAGCTTAAAGATTCCGCTACATACATACATATATACATACATACATACGTTCAATCTAAGTTAATAAAAGCGTATTAAAAATAATAAATAATGTGTGTACGAATAAGCGAGCGCGCGTGCGCGCGCGTGTGTGTGTGTACAAGATACGAGGATATTAATTAAATATATACTTAATTAATTTAAACTCTATAATATCAATATTAATAATTATGATAAAAATAGAACTAACATGATCTTGTTATTATATAATACACTACATTATGGACTTAATGTACATATAAATCTTCCTCTTGATTACTCTATTTCTATTTAAAAAAACCACATCAACATCCTGTAGGTAGTTTTAAAGATCTAATCATACAAAGGAACAGAGTGGGAAGCGACTTTGGTATATCCTATTCATCTAACATTGATGTTTCGTAAAAATACATTATAACAACGTATTATAAATTCGAAACTTCATGATTACAACAAAACCAGTTGAATATGATCTAAATATTAGTTTTTATACAACCGTATAAAAATTAAATTATTATTCCGAACATCGACCTTGCCAACTTCTGACAGATTTAACTAAATTTCAAATTTCGAAAGAATTTGAAAATGGTCCGTAATGAGACGAGAGTGTAGAATCACAGTTACATTTTTAATATTCTTAATATTAAATTTTGGTGTATATTTATTCGTATAAAAATTAAATTATTATTCCGAACGTCGACCTAACCAACTTCCGACAGATTTAACTCAATTTAATACCTATTTGGAAATAATTTGAAAATGTTCCATAATGAGCCGAGAGTATGTAGACAGTTCCATTTTCAATATTATTAATATTAAATTAGAAAAGTATGTACTCGTAATTCGAACGTATAAAAACATTCCCAATTTTAATATTTTTAATATTGAACTGGAAAAGATGGTGATAAAACTTAAATTTCGAAAACTAAGACATTTGAAAGTAAATTTTAAAAAGCAAACAAATTTTCCGAGACGGACAAAGAAAACATGTCAGTGGTGCGTTGTCGTGAAATAAGTCAATCATTTTTAAAGTAAAGTAAATCCAATTTTTTTTGCTTATTGTTTCTTTTTTATGCATCTGCCATTATTGATACTTTTTTCTATTGGTCCAAAGGTTGGTTGGTAGAGAATGCTATACGCATTAAGCTCGACTTTTGTATAACATATATGTATATGATGTACAAATAACATTAAATAAATAAATAAATCAGACGCTACTTTGCAGAAATCCATATTTAAATAAAAATATCATTATTTTGCAAACTCCCACCAAAAAACATAGCAGTATTGTGCGAATTGATTACGAAAGACAAAAAATTCACTCTCAACGTACGTTTCGCTTCGTAACCGAAGCATCTTCAGGAGAACTAGACTGCACTCCAGGAGGGAGTTTGCAAAATAACAATCTGCCTTTTTTACGTTTCCGTACCCTGAGGATAAAAAATGGAATCATATGAATAAGATCCCGCTATCCGTCTGTCACTAGGCTGTATCTTATAAACCGTAATAGCTAGACAATTGAAATTTTCCCAAATGATGTATTTCTGTTGCCGCTACAACAAATACTAAAAACAACATTAAAATAAATATACAAAGAATGCTCCCATACAACAAATATTTTTTGCCGTTTTTATAAATATTGGTACGGAACACTTGGTGCGCCAGTCCGACTCGCACTTGACTTATTTTTAATTTCAGATACTTGCTGCCTTGGTATCTGCATACCCATCAGATGAACGACAAAAACGAGATGTGATGGAGTCAATGAAGAACGCTTGGAACGAAGTGGTGAAAACTTTCTCCGATGCTGGAGACGCCGTGGTCCACGTTTTTAGGCCCACAGAGAAAAGTGTCATCGACAAAATGGCGGATGGGGTCAAGAACCTTACACAGTAATTATTTTAGGGCGATAAGACTTTTTGTACAATTGTTATCCGAACCGTCACCCATATATCTTTATAGTTTAACTTGTTTATGGCTAAATGATTGTTATTTAAACTATTTATTTTACTACCATCGTCTAAAGACATAATATTATATCATTAAAAAAACATAAAATGAATAAAAAAGAACATTGACCTCCTTATTTATTTGTTTTATTCGCGTAGATTACATTTAAGTATTTTCTTATAGAAACTAAGGCCAATTTATGAAGATAGAAAACTGTGACATATATTTTTACAGAATATTATACAATGTTCATTTAATATTTAATACTATCTAAGGATTACACTCTTAACTCTCGTAAAGTATAGTGCTCGACTCACTTTGCACTACTCAGTGCTTATCCCAATGTTACTTTATGCAAATGAGAGTTGGGTTTGTCAGAAACAGCATGAAATGCGTGTGCTCCGCAATATTTGTGGAGTAACGCTCGCGGACCGCATTCGTAATATTGTGATTAGAGAAAGAGTGGGATTGAAAGAGAGCATCGGTGTAAAAATGAGAAAGGGCATCCTCCGATGGTTTGGTCATGTAGAAAAAAATACTGATGAAAGATTGACAAAACAGATGTACAATGCGAATGTGGATGACTTTAAGTACCCGGGAAAACCTAGGTTGACATTTCATCACCTACTGGCTCGCGTATTATCCGAGAGCGGTGGTCTGCAGGGACCATGACACTTGGCACTCGATACTCTCTGCCTACCAGACAAGAGATCTGGTGTGAAGATATGTATCTCTTTCTCTTCTCTCTTCACCGATCATCTTACTCTTACAAGCTGATTTCATCAACTCTACAAAACTCGCAGAAAAGGTTAGCCAGTTTAAAGAGAGTTAGCAATACTTACGTATTGGAGATAGGTTTTTGTTATTTGTGTAATCTCCATAATATATTACCTTTTTCATCATGGTACATATATATTGTATAGTTTGTAAATAAGACACGGTACTACAAATAAACCGTTTTATTGTAATTTATATATTTATTTAATCAATACATACATCATGTACATAATATACAAATATGTTACACAAAAGACGAGCTTAATGAATATAGCATTCCCTACCAGCCAACCTTTGGACCAACAGAAAAAATAATGGTAGATGCATAAAAAAAGATACACAATAAAGAAAATACAAGAACTTACAAAAAAAAACTAAAAATATATTTAAATACAACATAAAAAAAATTAAATGAGGGTTTAGTATGTTTATTTTAACCCCACGATTCCATACATGACATGATAGCTGCGGGACATGTCTTTTGAAAGAAAACTTTGAATGCAATTGCTTCAAGTGAGAAGGAAGGTCGTTCCATAGACAGGAAGCCTGAATAGAAAAAGAGTTGCAAGTCATGTGTGTCTGAAAGAAAACTATTGAAGAATTTATTTGAAAATTGAGAAAAGTGTATACAAAATACACAGGTACGTCGCTGAGTGATAGAAAGCCAAGCAAGTAAACTAATATAGTTATTTAAATCTCCGTGTGCAATGTAATAATAATTGTGTGAGGATGTTGTTGCGTCTACCGCGCTACTGTAGTGCATCGGGCATGTTTACGGATACATTGACAGTTTTCATACTGTGCTGTGCAAACTCATCGCGTCCCTGCTCAGTAGTACCAACAGCATCCTCAAAGTCATCCATGATAAACCTGACTGCTCGACGCACCGGTCTTTGAGTGTACCCAACACACTCAGAGGTGGGTCGAGTCATCATGGTAAATATTTAAATCAAACTATTTCTAATATTTAAATGAATAATATATTTTTTTATATTTGTTTTGTAACTATTAACCTGGATATGGACTATGTCTGAAATAAATTTATTTTATTTTTTATACTTATTTGTGTACCATATCTATATATCTAATACCTTTAAACGAGCAATTCTTATATATATCAGCGATTCCGAAATCGGCTCGAACGATTTTCTCGAAATTTTGTAGGGGGTTTTTGGGGCGATAAATCGATCTAGCTTGTTATTCATTCAAAGGGTCATTTTATGTGTTTAGCATTCTCCACCATTTGGGCTAACAGAGAAAGTGTGTGAAAAAGGAAAAGACTAATTAAAAACTAATAATTACTATCGAGAATGATATTGCAAAACCCCCAAATTGCACTCCGGAAATATTTTTAAGCGTAATCCAATTTTTGATTGCAAAGAGGTTAAACATTTCTTTAGTTTTTATTGTATAGGCAAACACGATGTGTACAAATTATTGTATTTCGGCCTCTGTGGTGTCGTCGGTTAAAACCATTAGCCGAATTCAATTCCCAGGTCGGGCAACTTTTCTCAAATGTATTTTAGATTATTTTGAGTAATCATTACGTTGGGATTGGAATGTGTTCGAAGTGGCGATAGGCTTGCCACCTATCACATCAGGGTCCTAGTACCTTGGCTAATCGTATTTGTTCTAGTATATCTATTGGATCATACTATCCCACCTCTGCCTACTTTTTCGGGGATAATAGACATGAATGTACTTTTTTGTCATATTATGCTTAAATATAAAGATCTATTTTTCATACCCCTGAGTGCGAGCTGTACCTACGATGTTTGCCGGGACAGATAGTTATAATATAAAAAAACAAACAAACGCATTACTAAAAGAAGAAAGAGCAATTGTCATTCAAAGACCAAATTTGGTTTGACCAAGTTTGGTTGGACCAAACTGGATTTTAATTCAACACAACGAGACTCTTGACACCGCCCTCGGATAATACAAACTATTTGGTCGTGGAATGTCAACTTAAGTCTCTCGAGTACCAACAGCCATCCACATTCGCATTGTATATTATCTGTTTTGTCAATATTTAATCTTTTACTCTTTCTACATGACCAAATCATCATACGTTAAAAACAAATGACTTAGAAATACCTATTTAACAATACGTCAATGATATGCTTCGTTAATTTTAATTATTTTCACAAAATGACGTCTGGTGGTCGCAATTTTGAATTTTTATTGCTTTCTAATCTTTAGTGAAAGTTATTTAAGTTATACCTTCACGCCAGGTCCCTTGTGAAGTAGGCAGATAGTATCGATTGCTATGTGTCACAATCCCCACAGGTAAAAAATACTAGTATACATATAGATATATATGACTAGCAGCCCGGCCTGGCTTCGCACGGCTAGTTCGTGGTTGACATATTGACAGCAGCGCCACCTATCTGGTCCAAGTGTGATTTTAAATCATACATGAAACCATTGTAAATCTGTATATAATTCCAACCCAATCCGTTTAGCCATTTAGAAGTTATGTGAAATAGATAAGTACGGTAAGTTAATTCTTACTACCCGTTCTCCCATAATCAGTTTTCCTGTAGGAATGAAACATTTTCCCGCGGTAAAAAGTAGCCTATGTTCATCAGGGATAATGTCGGCTTCTAATGGTAAAATAATTTTTCAAATCGGTCCAGTGGTTTCGAAGCCTATTCAATACAAACAAACAAACAAACTTTTACTATTTATTATATTGGTATAGACACGTATATCTTTACGCCAAGCCCTTTACACGGTAGGCTGGGAGTATCAAGTGCCAAGCGATCACAATTTCTACACACTAGCCTAACTTCATCCACATTTGCCTATTCTTTCTGGAATAAAAGCATCCTCATGCCTATTATCCCCGAGGGGTATAATAGGCATGGTATTTAAGTATATCATCTGTCTGTATTAGTCCGGGTCATCTGTGTAAAATAGATCACCTGCCTCCCTACCAAACAGCTCGTAAAAAGTGAGCATAGGTTAATTGGGTCACATCAACCAACATGACCATCGGTGGAACATATGGTGGCAGCAGCAAATCGCGTGGGGAGGAATTCACCGTCTTAATAACACTGTCGTGTTCCGATCTGGAGGGTAGGTTACCGACCAAGAGATAGCGACAATATGGTGTGAGGCCACGGTTGTCTCTTAACATCAGAAGACCTGTGTGCTAGTTCATTGTCTTATTCCATAAAAAAAAATATTTTGAAGAACCCTTAATACTCGATTAGCTGAATTTAATTCCAGGGTTACGACTATTAGACTATCCGTCACCAATAAGTGAAGTGATATTTTTGAACGCCTGTGCAGATTTCAATAAATTGTTGTCAAAAAACATCACAATTTAAAAAACTATGTTAGTTAAACAAAAAACCGCATCAAAATAGATTTGTCTGTTCAGAATTACGATCATACATACACACATACGCGTCAAACTGATAAAAACATTACCTACTTATTTCGCGGTGGATAATTGGGTAAAATAGTCTTGTCTAGTCCATATGATCGTCATATACCTACGAAACGGTGCTACAATTTCAAACGACTTTAATTATCCAATTTATGACTTATCATCTCTATGGTCAAGCGTAGTTGATTTCAGACTCCGATCAACAAGGTTCCGGGTTCAATTTTCTGACAGAGAAACTTGTTATTAGCTCAATTTATCTGAAAAATCTAGATTTGTGCTAGATATAGGTTTAGACTTGCCAGTTCTCACGTCTTAGGATCTAAGACGGCTAATCGTGGGTGCATCCATATGTTCCGCTGCCTTTCCCATCGAAAATATGGGTAAGACAATAACTCAATAAAACGAAGCTAGACAATGTTATGTTTTCTATACTAATAAAGAGGAAAGATTTCATTGTTTAATTGTCTGTTTGTGTTGAATAGTCTCCAAAACTACTCGACCAATTTAAAAAATTCTTTTACCATTAGAAGCTGACATTATCCCTGATGAACATAGGCTTTTTTACTTTTTCATTCTTACGGAAAAAACGGTAATAAGAATTATCTTTCATTAACAATAAAACTAAGAAAATATTACCGTTAATATTTGTGGTAGTAAGCTTTATTATAAAACATAAAATTATCACAAAAGACTCCATAGTTCTTATAAATTATTATAGAAATTATCTATATAACATTTAATATTGAATACTAGTATAGTTTAATAGTAGAAGTCGTTAGTATTTACAAATCAGGGATTATTAAAAACCAAAAGAATGTGCTTACGAGTAGGTAGGTACATGCGTAAATGATTTTGTTAGGTCCTCTACACTATGTACGATTATACTAAAATATTATAATAGCTTATTACTACAAAACTAATTATAATAAAACATTTGACATTTTAGAAAAAAACATTTTCAGAGTTAATTATCTGTGGGTTGGCGCGCAATTCGAAATTCAAAAAAATATTTTATACGAACGCCATTCCAAAATAGGTAGTATTATAAACTAAGATATCGTTTGTACATGATTTTTTTGAGTAATGTCTTCTAAATTGTACTTCTATCATATATAGAAGTTAGACAGTTTCATTTTATCTTATTAATATATCAACACAAATTTAGTATATATTTATACTATAACTGTATATAAATATATTCGTATATGTATTATTCAAAATTTATTATTTTTATCTACAATATAGAAGACTACGCAACAAATTTACCAATACAAATTATCATTCTTATACAAAATTTACATAAAATATTGGCGCTGCTCTTGAAACAATCGTTTAGTGAATAATTAAAATAGACATAATAATATGTCCTCAAAAGGGTAGGCAGGATATGTACCTACGATTAGCTAACGATGGTAGGTCCCATGATGTAACAGCAGCCATATTAGATACAAATACAATCTCAAACATCGTTATGTTTTTTAGATAAACTGAAAAATGGAAATCGAACCCGGGACCTCATGCGTCGAAAACATCGACTACACATGAACATAGGTGATAAAATAACATAAAAAAGATTATACACAAAAGTATAACCGCGACAAACACATATGAATACATATACATAAATACTAATACGTAGACAGTTATGCAATCGTATTATACGTCACTATGATAAGGTATATTATTATCGAGATCAAAGTCGACGCATTTACGTGTGTCTGTTTCTAACGTACTATCATTAAATATCTCTATCAGTTTATCCGTCTTCGGCTGTTTGATGGTTCCTTCCGGGTAATCTGGTCTTTTCTCATAACTGTGGTCTTCCTTATGCTTCTTACGAGAAGATATCATAATAACCCCAGCGACGATCTCCTTACTCTGTTGCTCTTGTGCAACTTGATAATTCCTCTTTCTCAAATCGGATACGTCATATTGATACGCTTCGGACTTGTGTTTTTCCTTGAAGAACATGCAATATGTTATCCATATAACAACGAGTGCTGCCTGGAAGGAAAAAACCTGTCAGTTGGTGCGAAATTAGCGAAAAGAATTGAGTATAAGTAAAAAAAAAACTCACCAATACCAAAGCACATATAAAACCGGCGATGTAGGTCATTATATTTGTAAAATTTTGTACAGAACACGTGTGTTGGTATCAAGATTGAAACAGTGGCTGCCCGTCCGCCGCATTCAATTAAGACAGTCTTTTAATGTGTGATGTCATTGAAATGATTGAAGTATTCTTTGGCTCAATAAATTAGAACCTATTTCCTGAGCTGTGTATAGTCGAAACGTCTTATGTTATAACTATACCTTTCGCTACTCAGTGTTTTACGTAATGCCAGGCGGGTTTTCCGCGTAATATGTGGAAACAGATTTCACAATTGTGTGCGCTAGGTTAATTAGTTTTTACAGTTTTATTTTTGTGTGTTTAGTTTTTTATAACTAATGTTTTATACGTTTGATGGATTGTGTTTTAAGCTTTGCTATGAAAAACTAATATAAATAAATGTCGTCACGCCCATATTAGAGTAGGCAGACACATATGCACCCATGATTAGCCAATGAGATTAGGTCCCACGATGTGACACATTACAAATCCGTCGCCATATTGGACACAAATCCCGGGTTTTCTCACGAAATAATATTATGAGTAAAATTTTAAACATTTTGTTCAAAATTCCCATCTTCATTGGCTTCATTTATGGCAAAACTATTGAAGATATTTAGATTTTTCACTATATTAAAGAACTAATTGCTTATTTTAAAATATTAAAGTATTTTTCATATCAAAATTGGTTCAGCAGGACCGAAAATATATCGTTAATTATATATATTATTATATATACACCTCGTGTTGGTCCGGGTCCTCTGTGTAGAATAGACCTTGCCAGGTTAAAAGGTCATTGTCAACAAAACCACAGGTGGCAGTGTTGTGCAGCAACTCGCCCGGGTAGGGATCCACCGCCTTACCTATTCCTACCCCATTATGACAATGTCGTGTTCTGGTCCGGAGGATAGGGTAGCGGCTAGACTTACACACCAGGCGTAACACCCCGGCCACAGGACAGCAACGCATCTATAACAACAATGGTGTCTATAGGCCACGGTTGTCTCTTACCATCGGGACAGCCGTGGGATTGTTCGCTTCCTTATTCCATACAAAAAATATACACAACTACACTTATAAATAAATAAATATCCCTTCACAATGTACAGCATAGATGTATAAACCCTAAAGTAAGCCAAATGATATACTTTTGTTGTGGGTTTTAGTTAACGATGCTAATATATGGA